>JAQIXX010003300.1:0-20272 GCA_034700605.1 Willowsia nigromaculata | reverse complement strand
GTAGCAGTGCGTTCCCTATCATGATTCTAAAGATGGTGACTGGTGACATGACACAGTAATAACAAAAGCACGAGGAAGCCGAGAAAAAAGAAGACGCTACGACGACGACGACGACTAAGGTAACAAATTCGACGAGACTTATCATCACTGTCTCATCACAAATGCTAGTAGTACACATATATGCGGATGTCGGAAGCGACAAAGGCGAAAAAGGAATGCAGACATGAGCCCACTATTATCATAATACATAACAATAACAATAAGGTAAACAGGAGCGGAAGTTGTTGTTAAGCTGCTGACTTTTTACTCCATCGTTGTACGGACATATTGGAGTGGCAGACTGCTAGTCTTAAAATTCCCCAACCAGACATGCATCAGCTCACAGTTGTGACTAGTGGTGTGAAGAGGATATAGGAATAGAGAGTGGAAGATCAAAAGACAGAAAATGATTGCTTGTTGTGATAAACGGATGAAGTGAGAGAGAGAGAGAGAGAGTATTTAAGGACGACACGGCAAAAAACGACATCATCTGTCTTTGACACGAAATGAGTCGGGTCGTCTAGATCTTCCAGATATACTGTTCACACAAACTTGTTTTCACAATAAGGCATTACAGCGCTATGATTTGCATCGTTAAGCCGTAAAAAAGAGAATTTGACAGAGAGGGAAGCGAGTGAAAGAGCGAGTAGGAGGAGAAATGAGAAGGATAATGTGGAGAAATGGAGAGAGAGAGAGGAAAATTATTCTGTGTGAAATCTTTTTGTAATTGGGAAAAGGATATATAACAGACTGTCGGATTTGCTTATTTTTTACCGCATTTGATATCTTTATCCTTCCAAGTGAACAAAAAACCAAACTGGTGCTAGAATAGCTTACTGTACCAGACCGATAGCGGTGTTGGTCTTCGCTCCCTTTTGTCATTGTCATCAATGTCATTATTACGCATTATGGTAACCGTTATATGCGTTTTTCGTCTTAATTTCCGTAAATTTTTAACTGCTCAGAGATTTGCTTCCAAATGGCTTAAGCACACAAACTACAAGAGAGATACTCACTCAACCCACGTATGCACGAAAGCATAATGGAGACAGATTTTCAAAATAAATATTTCAAAAAAATGAGAGATCAAAATACTTTCTTTTCCATTTAGTCTGAGCCTCTTAGAAATGTGTACCCTACAACCAGCATAATATATTCTGTAAAGTAGTCTCCATCCAACCGGATTATTTACAAAAATGTAAACAAAAGTTACGCAGGATGTAAGACGACGAGATGACATCGGATGAAAAAAAAAACAGTGATCGAAAAGCTATAATCCCACTGTACTCTTCTCCTACCACCACCACCACCATCACTACTGCTACTACGATAAACCAAAACAGCAAACAAACTGGGAAATGTGTACCTTATGACTGTACACACTACACATACAAACAATCTCCACTACTACACAATTCTGTTTATAAATACCTTTTCTCTTCTCATTCCTTCTGTCATCATCATCATCTTATACACAAGAAACTTGTTATGCACGCAGAAAGCAAAGAGAACGAAAAAAAAAGGAAAAAAACGAACAAAAAATAAAGATTTCCCTTGTGACTCTCCCCTTAACCATATATATCTGACTCCTACTACTTTTTCTCCAGTAGAGTTCGTTCCATCCAGAAATCAGATGAGATTTCCAGTTTGCATAAAAACACACACCGAGGGAAGTACTGACGCACACATGCAGCAGGCTTTAAACTGCCTTGCTCTCTCCGGCTTTCTTATGGATTTCTTCAGTTCCCTTTCACTTGAGCCATCATCATCCATCCCTTTTTTCTCTTTGCTACTTTCTATTTTTTCTCCGTTTCCCACTCACTTCCATCACCATCATCCATTCTCTTTCTTCTTACCTATATCTCACTACTTAGTTGTCTCACTTTGTTATATTTACAATATTGTGCAGTTCCTCAACCTTATTTTATCTTTTATAGGGGGTTGTGTGTCTTTGTGTGGCGATGGTGGTCGTATATGACGATATGTTTCCTTCTCTTGACGAATTTTTCCCCTGTTCTTCTTTTGAGAGTCATCTTTATCCTGTCTTTTTTTTCTTTTCTCCAGACTTACTTTCTTACTTTACTTACTTACTCGCTTACTTAGTGCTCATGAAAGTTGAGCAGCATCTCCGAGAGGCAAGGAGAAGGTAAAGTGAGTGAGCCATTTCCGCTTTTGTCAGTGCGGTGCAATAGCAGCAAAGTGGAATGCCACCAGTATGTATTCCCATCGTCATCATCAGCATCGCATCTTCTCTTGTCTTTTATATCCAATGATACATGTTATTCTTTAGGTGAGTGACGCTGAGTGAGTAAATATGGTCGTATTTTTTACTCTTGACGGTTTCATCTTTTTTTTCTCTTTTTTTCCGCTACGTGCAACATCTTGCTCTTCTATCTAAGATTATACTTATAATATGTCTAGTTTGAGTAACCAGCATTCATACATTTTCATCTGCCGTGGCATTTCTCCTCTTTATCAAGAAATAATGTATTTGTTCAGAGGAGAGGGAAACAAGGGACAGGCGGTGTTTTGAGATTTGCTAGTGAAAAAGTGCTTACATCTTCTTCCCTGCCTTTCCATTTTCATCCTCCAAGTGAAAAAGCATACCACAGAGCATTCATCAGAGAAAAACGTTTCAACGCCTTTTTATAGTATCTTTTAACAAAAAAATGCATTCGCGGTAAGTATATCATATATTTTCGTAGCAGCAACCTCATTGTAAGTCTTGTCTGATGAAAATCATCAAAATGATGACTTCAACCAGAGCTAGCGAACGCGAGTCAAGATTCGAAGTGATTTGAACCTTGAAAACCGAGTTGGTAGCTGACTAAGCTGACTGTCTCGTATTACTCGTCGTACATGCTATGTTCCTCTAATAGTAATAATAATAATGACAGAAGTAACAAAAAAGAGAGCTACATTCACTGATTATCTCCATCCTTCCCAGAAAACATATGTTGGGGAGAATCAACAGAGAAAAAAAGTATTAGGAAAATGAGACTTATAAATCTATCGTGTTGAGAGGATGAGTGTCTCGTGACGAGACGAGATGGAGAGATAAATGCAAAATCACATAAAATATATGCGCCATCCGAACCAAGAATACTAACAAGAATACTTAATCCTATTCTCCTTTTCCATTACCTTTGCTCAACTTACCTGAAGGCATTTCCCTACAAGCTTACATAGACACAATGGCTTAAATTTATTTGTTCTCTTATTTTCCCGAGAAAGAAAAGAGTAAACAAGAAACTAAAGACGGGTGCAGACTTTCCCGCTTCTGGTTTTTATGCATTTCCATCCAGCCAAAGAGGATCATCAACAGATAGATACCTACATAATCCGAATTCAGTGGGTTTCTCACTTTCGTGGGGAAAATCAACCACGAGTAATTTTTTTTTTGCTTTGTGGCAAGCTTCACCAGACCACCACCACCTTGGCAGTCTTTTATTTTTTATATCAAAGTTGCTAATGTCAAAAAATAAACTTTCCTTTTTCGGTGTGTCACCATCCAACAAAATATAGTTTGATGCGAAAAGGTGCAAGGCAGTGAAAGCATTTTAGTTCAACTCGTTTCACTTCGCTAAAAGGGGAAAAGGAGGGAGACGAGAAAAGAAACTTTTATTTATTTTTCTACTATTACCCTCTTGCACCTTGAGCTTAGTAGGAGGAGAACAGCAGACAAAGCATAGGTATGTATGTACTTACATTATATATTATATTCATGTATGCACTTTTCACTTATTCATTTTCTTTTTCACTTTTTTTCCATTTGAACAAAAGTGGAGAGGAGAAAAAAAAAACTTTTATTTTTAAAGGAAAATGAACTAAATAAAGAAGTAAAATAAAAGTGGAAAGATGTTTGCCGTCTCTCAGTTTCTTCCTATTTGGTTGTTTTTCTTTCCCTCTTGTTGTTGTGGATGTTGCATGTTGCCGTCACCATTCGGTAAGCAGCAGCATTAACCTAACTTGATTGTAGTTTTCAAAAGTAAAGTGATGAAACGATGGTGTGATGGGGCACCTGCTCGCTTCTTTGCTGCAGCGAAACGAAACATAAAGCACGCCTGAGAGAAAATGAGTCATGTCTATATAGCCTATATGCCCTAAAATGCACTTTGAAGCTTTCTCCATATTATTTTTTCCTTTCGAGTGAGCAAACAGGCAGCACACTAAACTGATTTGTTCCTTAACCCTTTTCTTGCTATCGTTGCACAAAATGCACTCATCTTCTTGGTGAAATGAGAAGGAGGGAACCTCTTAATTTTTCTCATTCCTCTTTTCAATTTTCAGTTTTAACTAAGTTTTCTCGCGGTGGATGCCCATTACATTCTTACACTGTCGTGCTTTGTGTCCAGTGAATCATGAAATTTGAACATTTTCTTCTTTTTTTTCATTTAAAAGAAACCTTCCATTTTTTCCTACACACAACAACTAGAGAAAATTACAAATGGAAGGATTAGGAGCACTGCTGATGTTGTTGTTACAGTTGTTGATGATGATGATGATGGGAGGACTTTTCCATCAGTCGTATATTTCCCTCATCTCACGTTTTAAATTTTGTTTACGCTCTCCTACTTTCTCTTTACAACTACTCCTCTCTATCCATCAAGGAACAAAAATTCTTCAAAGGTACATTAGCCATATGGCATATGCACACATGCCTACTATTTGGGGAAGCTCCATATTTTCCCTTTCTCTCATGCATAAAGCAACAACAGAAGGGAAGGGATGCTTTATGGCGGTGAAGACACGATGATCATGATGCTGATACTGTGTGTTTAGTATAAAAGGGAAAACAAACGGAAACTGAGCACCGAGAGATCATCATCAACAACAACATCACGTAACATTTGGAATATGCTTTGCTCTTTTACTCTCCTCATAGAAATATTTTTTGCATGCATGCTTCTTACCCACATGAATATTTCCCTGTGCAATACTTTATCCACCAGCAGCAGCAGGTATTCCACTACTCCGCTTTTTAGTAGTGATGAGCGCCCGTAAATGGAATGTAATGACGATGATAACGATGAAAATGAAAGGTACACTTTTTGTTTACAATTTTCTCTTTTCCCAACATTATCGTCATTCTCCTCCCATTTTTCTCCTTCTTTCTCTTGTATTCTCTGGAGTTTATCTTGTGCAACAACTTGTTTCCTTGCAACTAACTACATAATTGAGAGAGAAAAGAAAAGATGGTGATCATCATCATGATAAAGTACTACATATCCTTTACTTTCCTTCATTTACTCTAGCCGTACACTGGAAGCCTACCCTTCGCAATGAACGAAAATAACAAGCAATGAAAATAATGTCTGTATAAATTGTTCACATATTATAATGATGAGTAAATGGAATGGAAAAGTAAGAGTGCGTTTTTATAAACAAAGTGTACACCGTGTACGATATCTGAATAAGTGCCCACATTTTGCAAGCATACATTCTTTCGTCAGCTCAATATATTTAGTTATGGATACCGTGTGTTAGTTTGCTTGTACCTTCTTCAAAAAGGAATGGAGTGAACAAAAAAAACATTTGCAGCAGTTTTTTTTCTTTCTTGGCTGACAACCAAAAACATGGGATAATAAACTTTTGACCATATATATTCTATGTATATGTCTATTGCCTTATTTATTTAGCTAAACAAGAATTTTTTTCTAAATATAAGTTGAATACTTTTTAGCTATATAAATAGGAAAAAAACAACTCTTTCAAAATGGATGGTTCTAAGAAAGGAGAGGGAAGAAGGAGACTTGAAGAGGGGAAAATCGATGAAATTTTAATTTTTATTGCTTCAACTCATTTCTCTCCATTTTTTCTTCGCCGTCATTCTTTAATCTGGTTTAGTCCAGTCTATGCTACTTTTATCGTATAAAGTAAAAAAGGGGAAAAGCAAGAGAAGGATGAGAGGGGAAATTGTAAAAATCGTTTTGGCAGTATATATAGTGAGGTCTAGAGTGGGAGACAAAAAACCTCGCGAATGTTGAATGTACAAAACTACGCATCTCGTCGGCAGAGAAATACTGTAATTTCAAGAATGCACTGGCAATACACGTTCTAAGCTACAGTACAATCTGCCTGTATTTCCAAGTCGGATAATCTGAGAATGATACGAAATGGTATGAGCTGGAAGCATGCATAAATTCAAACCTGTTTGCAGGGTTCTAGTTCTGCCTTCTGAATTCCACACGTGAGCATAGAATGGAGGGGACTAAAAGTTTAAAATATTTGTGTATGTGAAAATAAATATATTTGTGTACGCATTTTTAAGTTTGTGTACAATTTGGTAAGGTATCTTTTCTCCGTTTCCTTCTCCCTTTCTCCTTTTCCCATTTACTTCAACTGATTCTTTATTCCCTTTGCAACACTTTACTGTACATTTCTTATACCAGCAATTTGCCAGAGGAGGAGAGATATAAAATACTAATACTCAAATACCTATAGACTCAATTTTTTGCCTCTTTTCTTCTTCTCCTAAATTTCCCCAGTTGGTCGGTCACCCCGTCCCTTTCACTCTTTTCTATAGCTTAACATTTAAATAGCTTGTTTACTGCCTTTTCCAACGGGCACGAGCATTGAGAAAAAAATAACATTTTTCAGTGAGACGGTATAGCGGGAATGCTACCAATAAATATTGATTAGCTGACATTTCATTTCTACACAGGAATCGCATTTAGTTGGCGTCTTTTCTCTACAGCAAGCAAAATAAACTCTTCTTATTCGCTCTCCGCAATAGCATGGAATAATCTGAAAAGTTATGATTTTCAAACAGAGTAAAATACACCTCTTTACAAAACATTATGTAATTCATTTTCCAATGGTGTTACAGGTTAAAATGATATTAGTAAACGTGATTATTATAACAGGACATACTTTTCATCCGCACCGTAATCATGAGCACAGTGTGAGAAATAGGGTATCACTTTGACGATGTTATATTATGATGTATCAGACATGAAAGGAAAAGGAAAGATTTCTAAAAGGTGTGCGCTGTTCACACTAGTTTGCTGCACATGCCACATATGGTCTACAATTTAAGCTTGTTACCCGAGGACTATTAGCGTTATTAAATTCCATCCCATTTTCAGTTACACGGTCGTCTTCTACTTACTCGTGCATTTTCTCCGAAAGCAAGTCACCCTAGAAGTCAGCAGTGGGTTGCAGCACTTTTCAGTAGACAGAGACTTGTATGTACTTGCATTTTATCTATGTATCGCATCGCATATGTACATACAGTACGCAATATGCGTACATCCTTACAATTTATCATTATAATGTTGCCAGTGTTCTTGCGAGAAAGCATACTGCACTAGTTCCCAAGCTGCTGAAAATAATGAGCCAAAAAAGGTTCTCTCTCCAAGAGAAAGGAGAGCAAGAGCAGCAGCATAAGCATTGTATGGAGAGATTTCCCTTTTTTGTTTTCACTCGCTTGCCTCTCTCGTGAACTCTCCATCTTGAGAAGAACAAATGAAAAACTATTAGAACAGCCTCCTTTAGATGTAATGTAATATCAGAGTAAGCTGAACACTGCCTCCAGAAGAACTCTAGATGATATGATAGTGGTGATAGTGATGATGATGATGATGTTGCACATGTATAGATATATAGGTACATACATTGAACGACGACTGAGAAGCATCATTTCTCCTTTTTAACCCAACCAGGCAGCCAACTTATTATAAGCCAGTGAGAGAACATGGGAAGCTGCTGAGCTGACTCTACGAGTTGAACTAGAGTCATCCTAATTTACTCGCTCATTGTCAACACCACTGCTACCACTACTGAGTAACATTACCCGTATACTTAAAATAACTATAATAAAAATAATAATATGCCTTTCTCGTCTTTACCTTTCTCCGTTTCCTTCTAAATACTTGCTCATTCACACAACACTCCCTTTCCCTCACACATACATGCACACATTCTCTGTCATACCAACACATTAGCTTTTTTTATTATGACGCTAAGTACCAGAACAGGTATAAACACTCACTTAAGCTTTGGGTGACGGGAATGCTTTTGATAGGGAAAAAGACGACAATGTTGGTGATCGTGATGATGGTGCTGCTGACGGTGAATCAATAATCATATAATAACTTATCATCTACCATTTCCCTTATGATCATCATCATGACATGTTTGTATGTGCACAAGAGTATTTATATATAATACTGCCGATAATAATAATATTTTCTATAAACATAATATTAGTGTGCACTCCATCATCGTCATTATCGTCATCGACACCATTACCCACTCTCTCTCTCTCCCCCACTCAGTAAATTTTGTAGGTAGCCATAAAAAGGAGTGAATTTGATATGATATCGGTATGTGTGGCTCTGGTCCTACTGCCACTTCGGCTCCACACACAGTGAGCAAATTTTGTGCAAGCATTTCACTTGTATTGTCTATATTCCCTCTTCTCTCACATCTCTGTCTCCTGTTCACTCTTCCCACTGCAATGCCATTCACCGCCATCGTCATTATACAATTTTATCATCATCATTTCGTGCCTCCTGCCTTGATCTCCTTTTTGTTTTCTCTCCCACTTATTCTCCTCCTTTTCACTCTTCATCTCTTCTTCTCACGTTGCGGTTGCTGTACTTCAACCCAAAGTCAACTCAACGCGTTGTTTGGCTGAGTGAGTAAAGCGAAGATACATAAGTGAAAGAAGAGAATAATGAGAATGGTGACGACGACAGTATTGGCAACGAACCATTCAGCCTCTCTCTCCCTCTCTTTCTCTCGTTGCCATTGTCAGTGTCATTTACTGCCATCATAACACGAACATACATTTACACTCTGGCAATATGAGAGCTTAAGCTCTTTCACATCAACAAACTAATATTGACGAAGATGATGAATACAATAATGATAATGTCAGCACAAAAAGTATTTAGTAGGGTCTTTTTGGATGTAGGTTAGGAGCAGCAGCATAGTACACTGCATCGCTTCTTATTGTAGAAGAAAATGAGAAGAGAAAATATTGGGGACAAGTTGATTGAATATATAAAAGTAAATGAGGATGGTGATGTGGAAAGAGACACAAGCAAAAAAGAAGCCATTCTTCTTAACCCATTTTTATTTATATCCTATTGTCGCATATTATCCTCTCCCATGTCATTGCTTGTTAACACCTCAAAAGTACGCGAATATAATAGGCCTGTGCAGAGTTGACTCCTGTCTTGTTGCACTACGAGTCTTGCTGGTTAAGATAAGGACATCCTAGGAAAAGTCATTACACTGTATTCTTCTCACTGCCGTCATCACTATCATCATTATCAAGATTCAATTCTTACATTTTCAAAGCAAACAAGCTCGAGAGAGAGAGAGCAAGTTCATTATAAATACTATTATGAGCATTTTTTGGTATCTGTGTCAAGAAAATAATTCTGAGGAAAAAGGTAATATAAAAGTTGAGAGAAAAAGGGTGAAATAATAGGAAAGAAATATGATGAAAGTCATTTTCCTTTTTTCCAAAAAGAAAACAATTAGGACAGCATGGTATAGAATATCATCATCATCAGCAACAGCAATAACAAAAAAGATGTGTACACACATAATAATACCTATGTACATACATATGTGGAGGGAGACTACGTGCTTTGTACTCACTGGAATGTATTATAGCTTTCCTCCTCGTTGTATTCTCCATTTGCCTCCTTTCCCTGCTTTTTCCTTCTCTACTGACTCTGCCTGCTGACAACAAAAGAGAGAAAGCAGGTCAGGGACTACTAGGAGGTTATGCGCCTTCATCTTTGGAGTTCATGAATGGTGTAATGTATGCATATAGTATCTATGTTTTATTGTGTGCACGGTGAAAATAACCAGCAGCAGCAAAAGCACCACTGCTCCCAACTCCACTTCCACAATCAACTCCAGCCAAAAACTATAGAAAGTTGTGAGGAGAGAAGGAGGAAAAAGTAGGAGAAACAGACAACAGAAGAGAAAGAGAACACAATAATTTTGGAGGAAAACTAGAGAAGGCTCATCTGCTCCACTCTTTCTTCCCATCTTTCTTTCTGATTTTCAGTTGGGCAGAGTGAGTCAAGCGAGTCAAGTCAAGTCACTAAACAACACTGCTCTCTTCTTTCTTTCTTTTTCACACACTCCTCTCTCCTCTCATTTTTCCAGTTTTTCTCTTGAAATTTCCCCCAAAAAATATAGGAAACGTGAGATATACAAGATTATTCTGATCATCAACAACATTTTTTGCCAGTGGTGTTATCTGCGTTCCACTCCCATTTCGCAGAAAATGGCGAAGGTGAAGGACCGTTGTTGCATTTGGAATGATCGCTCAGATATTATGTATGCGTGTTTATCACAAAAGGCATCCAGGTTCCATAATGCTAAAATCCTGTCTTACATAAGCAATGTGTCTCTATTACGACAAAATGATTCAACTCTTATGGCTGTGTGTCTCATTTCATTCCTGCACTCCGTTTCAGATCGAGTCAGTTTGTCAGTGAAGTAAATCGTTACCATCGTCATCGTTAGCATGTCTTGTTCTTACCAACTTCCCCCTCGAGTAAATATAAGCCCGTGTAACAATGCATATTATATTGAGAAATATAATATGGACATGGCAATGTACACACTCGTCAGCAAGTTTCATGTACCTTTTCCCATGCACCACCGCTGCCATCACCACTACCGCTCTTTTCCCACAACTTGTCAGTACGTCGTCTTTTCCGGCGGTGGGCTTCTCTCTCACTCGCTCTCAATTTCCAGGTCTCCTCGTGTGATTTTCTCTTTTTCACCAGAAATCCACGCAGTGCACAAAATACATAAAAGCTGAGAGCGAGGAAGAGCCCGCGAATTGTATGTCGGCTGTGATTCTCATCATGTGCATTTGTGTACATTTGCTCCGTCTACTAAAATCCGCTTTGTTCCCGAACACCCTGCCATTCAACCATATAAATATTTTTTGCTAGGCTGCTGTCTCACGCTACGTCTCTCCACCATTTTCTTTTACTTATCATCATATTCCCATCACTACCAGCATTTATCCAAACACAAAGGCCCTGGCTATATTTACTTGCCATCCAGACAGACTCAGAATGTCGTCTCGTTTCACAGTCAAATTGTTTTACTTTTCTGGAAAAAAGTCTTTTCCCATTTCACACTACAATGCAATAGCATTTCTTCGTAACATCAGACCTAAATGTTAAGATTGTGATGGTGATGATGATTATCACAACGATGCAATAGCTGCTGGAATGAATAGACAACAATAAAGGACACAATGTCTCTCATCAACATCTAAACTGGCCTGTGATCCCATTTTATTGTGTTAGCCGTGTTGTTTATGATGACTACGATGATGACTATGACTACTACGATGGTTAGGTGTGCTCGTGTTGCATTTAAAGCCATGCAATTACATATTGCTACGCATACAACTATGCATGGTACATTTTTAGTGTTTGCTTTTGTACACTCACCATGTCCCATCATCACCCACCACCAGCCACTGCTATTATTAGTGCCATCAACATCATGGTCACAATTGCATGCTGGAAAGCACACAACTTTTCTACCTTTTCCTCGCCAGCGTTGCTGACTATGTAGAAAGTTCCTTTCCTGTTTCCATTATAAACTACCTACCTTTCCTCTTACCTAAAATATCTTTCTTTCTCCCTCTCTCCAGCTCTTTTGTCTTTTCATTTTATTCCTTTACAAAATTTCATTGTCTCCCTTTAGTACTTTGCTTAGCTTTGTCTCTTTCTATGTGTCCTTCCTCTTCCACCCGTTCTTCTTCTCCTTCTCTCTCTTGTCCGCCGTCTGCTAATCAACCTTTGTTCCATTACATTATTACAAAGTTCATTAGAGACATAGACACAAACACACATACACACACGAGCAAGACAAAGAAGGATCTTTTGTTACTCTTGTTGTGTTTTGTGCTGTGTTGTCTCGTTGCGTTCTGTTCCGTTGGCTCTCCCCAGTGTCCTCCATTTATCTGATGAGGAAAAACAGAGTACACAGAATCGACTACATGGTACACATACAGGAACACACATCCAAAATGCAACACAATTGAGCAAGTAGTAAGTTTAAGTAGAAAATAAGTGAGCATCATCGTCATCAGCCTCGTCTCTCCCGGTTTTATTCTTTCTTCCACTTTCTCCATTTTGCTTACTCGTTTTTCATCGTTGAACTACACTACCAGTTATCATCCTCATCATCATCATGACCAGCAACAGCAGCATCATCCACAACAACAGTAACAGAAGTGGTAGGAGCATCAAACACAGTTCTACTTTCTCCACTAGTCATCATCATCTTTTGGGATTTCGCCTCTCCAGTTCCACTTGCACTTTATTTACTCCAAAAAAATCCTAAGTAGATAAGCAGCCGACACACACACACACTTTTTTTTCTCTCGCATTCACACACAAAACATTTATACTTAAAGATACATACATACATAACCAACAATAAAGTGGAAAATGAGAGAGCGAAAAAACTCTTTTTTTTGTTTTTTACTACAAATCGCTTTTCTCTGTTCTTTCTCTCCCTACATCTCTTCATGGTTGAATCGCGTGTTTTCTCCCAAAAACACACACAGAGAGAAGAGCGAGCAAAAAGAAAAAAGAATACTTTACTAAAGTGAAAATGTGAAAATGAATTAGTGCCATATGCTTGCACGCATTAAAGAGAAAAGAAAAGCAATGTTGAGACACACACACACTCAGGGTTTTTTCTTCGTTTTCTCTCCTTCTTATTAATTATTTTCGCTCTATTGCCTCTTCTTTTCATCCTTTCTTTTTTTGATTTTTTACTGTTTTGTCTTCACACAAGTTTGCTTAACTACTGGAGAAACACTACTGTTACCAAAGTTACACTTTTGTGTAACATGGTATGTATCTATGTATAGGTATATATTTTTTAAAATTTTGTCACTTTTACAAACATCTCCATAATTATTATAAACGTCTCTAAACCAAGACAAAACTAGTAATTCAGTTTTCACGGGTGCCTGTGTTTTGTTAGATTGCTACTAATCATTCCACCTTCCCTCTTATTAACTAGAATTTGTAGTTTGACTTTGCACTGTGAGTTTAGAAGAGAAAAAAAATTGTTGGAAAGTTTAAAGAAAATCCGCATCACCCTCATGAAAGCCCTCCCACGTTGAAGCAACGATAATTATAGTACTTTGGTATAGATATATGAACACATAACCCACCCTATAGAGAGCTACTTACACGTACATTCCCACATACATAACATACGTAATCCAGCAAGTTTTAAAACAACTTTTGTGGTCGATTTGGCTACGTTTCAACCATTGAATTTGTTTGCTGCATAAAAGTATGTCGTAGCATAAATATGTATCCATGTACTCTGGACATCCACTCGCCGACTTCACTCGTCATGATCATCGCCATCACCCAGTACTCTGGAGCACATCACGACGGTTCCTCTTTTGAATAATAAATTCATCTCACTTTGCTGCTGTCTACTACCTTCTTCTCCCATCGTCACATAACAAGCTGAGCAGTTCAACCATCACCAAAACAATAACGCGTTCTACATTACACTCCAGACATTTAAGCTGTGCTGATTCAACCTGCAACCTGAGTAGAATGGTACCCGTCTCCTTTTCTTTTGCTTCTTTCCTGGAAAGTGGGAAATCGGACAGGGAGGGAGAGCGAACAGAATATTCTATATTATTCATGTAATAACAACAACAACTTCCTTGCCTACTCAAAATTCAGCATTCTTACAAGCCCTATTTTTATTTTAACAGTTTTAATGTCGCTACTTGTTCCATGTAAACCCCGTATGCATAACTAATGGTCAAGTATACTTGTGTGTCTGTGGTTGTTTTGTTGGTTGATGACGGTGGTCGGTGGTGGTCTGTTTTTTTTTTCTTTCTCCCTGTGTGTGTCCTTCCACTTTTCCTACATGTTCCTCCAAAGTGCACATAGGCACGCAACTTGACTACAATCATCATCGTCGCAGTCGTCGTCGTCATCCTCCTCTCCTCATGAAATGTAGAAGCTCCTCTGCTCAGCCACACACACACACACACCAGCTTTCCAAGCCATAGCTCCATTTCCCCCGTCTCTTTCACTCTCTTTATAATTTTTAAAGAAGAGAAAGAAGGTATTAAAAGCTAAAAAGCTTTACTAACATACACCATTTCGACGTAATTTCAAGTGAAAAAAAGGAGGAGGCAAACGTGTAGTATTAATATTCAGAGGGATTTATAATCCACAAGAGACACCAAAAAATATTATGAGCAAGTTTAGTGCTATAGTTTGGCTGGAAGCGGAGCATGAAGAGGGAGAGCTCAGTACAGGTTCAGGGCTGGTGTATATGTAATTCGCTAAAACCTTAGTTTCTAAGTAAAGCTATAACCCTTTATACAACGCATCGGAGTGAGTTGAATGAAGAAGAAGTAATGAAAAAATAGGGTCACATGTTGAAAATATGGTGAGCTGACTTCTCTAATAATAAGCTCGGCTAAACTAGTAAATTTGAGGAAGTACACATAATAAGCAGAGCAGCAGTAGGAGAAAGTAGCGTGGTAGCACAATGAAAGCATTACACGGTATTATTATTTGATATCATTATTTGGAGAGTTTTTTTCTAGAGGTTGTTATTTCTGGAGGAAAGAATGGAGGAAATGAGGAGTAAAGCTAGAATAAAAATTTTCGCTATTATGAGAAGTGTATTATGTACCTACACACGTATGTCTGTATACATGCGCCATCCTCTTGCTATTAAAATGTACTACATTTTTTGAGGAGTTGCAACAAAAATGCTAAGAAAAGTAACATACTGGTGATGATGGGGACGACGATGCTTGCAAATTGAATTTTCAGCTTTTTCTGAGCACAAATCCCTGGTTAATTAAAATATTTTCTCTATGAGATTTAAAAAATGTACTTGTGTGCGTGCAAAAATAGAGCTGGGAAGAGAAAAGAGGAAAGTGCAGTGGGACAAGTCAGAGGGAAATCGTAATAACCTGTAAATTGATGTATGAAAATTAATAAAGTGGAAGCGAATGGTTAGAGTAGATGTTGGAAACGCAAACTACTAGTGTAAGAGGATTGAATTCAGAGAAAAAGGAGTCACAAATGACAACAGCAGGAGAAGAGGTCTTGATTACCTTCTCGACTTAAGCTTTACTCTTTATGTCATTTGGATATTTAGCTCAGGATGTACTCTTGGTTAGTTAGGCAAATTGCATGGATTATTTTTAGTTGAATGACGTATTTGTTTTGTTGGAGTGTTTGGTTTATTATTTTTCTTGTGAAAAAGTCCTCTTTGTTAGGAGTGGGTAAGCTCGCCTGTTGTGAATGTGAATAATAGGGTTCTGTTGACTATATCTACTCTCTGGGGAGGATGCGATGAAGATAAGAATGGTGAGGACTTTTGTAGTAGTGATGATGATGATACTGTGCACATTTCCATTTTATACTGCTTTTTGTGTATGATTTACATGTAATTATTTTTAGGATAATACCAACTAAAAAGCACGTATTGCTGAGAGATTCAGTTTTTGTGTTGTTTAATATTTCAAGAGATTTCCCATATATTCTATGATTACATAAAAGAAACTCAATTAGTCCAGTACAGTTGGTTGTAATATGCCTACATAAGCTAATCAGGCTCATTGCTACTTGGATGCTATTGTTACTGGCAAAATGGATACTGTCAATATGTATAGTTTCATATTAGGTAACTGTTGAATAAGTGTGCTTCACATCCGCCTGAAAACATTGATCATTTGTGCGTGCTCGTGTCATCAAAATTTCATTTAATTACCTGCATATGATTATACATGTACGATTACAAATGACTGCTAGTTTCAAGTGGCCAGAGGGCACAGATCGTTAATTATGAAATTCCTTTTTTTTTGCAAAGGGCACAGGACGATGGTTTTGGCCCAATATTAGCAAAATACAATACTTACAAGTGCATACATCCGTAAATTGCAGCTTCTAATTTTAGGGTAACATTTTTTCATCCATGTGATATTTCTCCTTATGAGTTTTCATATTCCTTGTACAGTGAGTGATTTGGTCCACACAAGTAATACATAATTCCTGGAATTTTTCAATGACCCCAAGCATGTAAGTGGTCATAGAATACCTGGAGGACCTGGAAATGCCATCAATGTTTTTCCTTCCCAAAATAAACGCACCGGTCTGTGAGTTGAATGCATATAAAAGTGGAGACATTCACGTTAGCTCGCCATTCATGCAATAATTCTTAGAACGTCCAGTATCCAACTAAAGCAACAAAAAGTGACGTAACTAACTACTTATAGTTAGGAACAGTATGGTGATGCAACAGCGGTAAGTAATGATAATAATACAAGCATTACACCGAAAATAATATCAACATTACACCATCATGATCATCATCATTACAACAACACACATGACACATTAACTTTCCTTTCTCCATAAAATTATTCCTGTAGGACGAGGCGAGTAGTGGCGTTGCAGTGCAAGTCATGGAACCATACCAATAATAATAATAATAATTGTAGGAAACCCAAACTAGTCATGTACGCAATTTTTGCTGCTTGTCTTCTTGTTGTAGAAATTGTAGCTCACGCCATGCCACGCTAATGGAATCGAAATGAATACATTAGCAACTTTCACTCCAACTACGCCATATTATTCCCAACCAGTTGTTGTGTAGTATTATGCATGTAGCCAGTGGCTATCATCGTTGTAATTATGTGGACAGAGAGGGAGCGTCTGGCTAATGGCTAATGTGTCCAAATTTTACCACACACATATACATGTCTATTGTTATGGGTAGAAATAATAAGAGTAGGAATGAAAATTGAGAGTTTTGAAGCTGTAATTTACTCCCTAGTAAAACTAAAGTGAAGAGGGGAAGCATATGGAGAGAAAGCGTAAATGTGAGTATGCTAAACTGATAAAGTTAAATTGTATGGATAAGAATTGTATTATAATCATGATAAAGGTGGATTCGTGTGGCGATGGCGCTAACATGACATGGAAAAGTTGGAAATATTGGGAGTCTCTAGAGACAAAAAATGTGACTCATCGTATGATCAGTATGTGATGTGCTATCTTTTTTAAAGCTGTTTACACTAATGTGATGTGACGAGTAATAATTTTACGCTATTACATGCCACACTAATACTGCATTCTTTAAGAACAAATAAATAAATGTAGAGGCAGAGGCTAGTTAGCATGTTTTACCTTAATCTTAAAAACATTGGAAAGATAAGCTCTACCTTAAAATATCAAATTAAGCATTGTTTCCGTAGAATGATAGGGTGTTTGAGTCAAAAGTTTGCAAGAGGAACATGCCAGTCCCATGTTGCGAAAAAATTGGCAATATTTTAGACTTTGTTCTTTTGACATTTTCGTAGCAATTGTTCCTAGAATCGTCACGATGAAGATGTAAAAAGTTCATCGGTTACCTAAAAACGAGACATATCTAAAAGATGGTAAATATTTGATTCTTCATAGCTAACCGGTATTTTTACTTTGTTTTCAAAAGTCAATAGTCTACCGTGGGCACATCAATCAATTAGTATCCGACCAATTGTACATGTTTTGCATGATACACGGACACAGAAATAAAATGTTTTTCCTCGCAGCTGACGCGAGACATGTAATAAGCCTCAAGCTTTACTTTTTGCCAATCTAACAAAGTTTTACATTATTTATTAGCGAACTAATATTTTCTACATATTTTCTTATGCTGAAATGAGGTCAAAAAGTATGTATCATGCATCTTAGATGGGTATTTGGCTACTGTGTTTACTAACCAAAATGAAAAACTTTATTGATTATTGCCTATTATTATTTTTATTGCTCGTATCCTATATCCGAAAGCAAATATTCTCGCGACCTAATAATACGGGAAAGGATGACAGTGGCTTGCGACATGCCCGCAAGCAACTTATCTATTTTCCAACGGTTATTAGCAAGACAGGAATGTGATACGACGGCATTTATATTTAATATGGGTAATCTAATACCTTTTTTAAAGACATTTCTCAACCCTTCCTTAATTATGTGTACAATGTTAGATTTTTCCTTGCATTAGAATTTGCATACTCTCGGCTCACCCACAGAGCAACGCGACAAACTCTCTGATCGGTATTTTCGCCAAGACAAAACCAGCTCTTGCAATATCACCAGTTAATAATCGCTAGCCATATGAACACATGCACACGACATACGACATGCCACATGAACTTTACCAATGCAGAACTGAACCGAGGGCTTAGTGATTACTGAGAGCTTATTACTCCGGAAATGGTATCCCGTCGACATGCCTGTTTGTTTCGGCTCTTTCTCTCTCTCCTCAACTCATTCTAGAGCGAAATGGATTGTCTGCTTGTCTGACAAATAATATATTTTTTCTCGTAGCTAAAAAAATGTCGTCGTGTGGTGATGTGGTTGGTGGTGGTGGTGAGACCATTATTATGGATGTACAAGGAAATTACAGACATGGTATGCCAATAATCACAATGCTTGTATTCATGGATAGTAAGTAAAGCTAAAAAATATACACGATAATATTTTCACCACGTAGTACCTTACAATATACGTGTGGTAGCACTACATTATTTAATCGGATCAATTCATTTTATAGTATTATTTAGGAAATGAGCTTCATTATTTCCTTACTGTGGTGTCGTGCTGCTTTCTCCTATTACAGTTGGATAACACATTCGTTATATTTGGGGGATATATGTATATTTTATTGTGGAAAAATGTTGAATTGAAATGAACTGGAGATATGTTTGTGGTGGTAGAGAGTTCTCATTACTTGGAATGACGTGACATGACACGATACGCATTTTCTCCATATACATAATATGAGCTTAGTCCCTACTTCATGTTTCCCATGGCACAATATCGTCATCAGCTAAACGCACATCACACATGTTTTCCTCTTTTTAGTATGTGTGTATTGAGTTGGTATGTGCATTCCAGTGTGTGCAGCCAGTTGGCAACAGAAACCGTTCCAACCTACCACCACCACCATCACAAGAACTCAGCATCAGCATCCATTAAGCTAATTAATGTGATCTAGTTCACTTATTTATTTACCCACTCACTTTCCCCCTTATTCACACCAGATCACAATGACACACGCACGAAATGGGTATAAAATTGTGCGAAGCTGATGATATTGCTCGAGTTTCAATGCATGTAAGCAGCAAGCAAACAAGCATTCAATGTTAACTCAATAACGCTTAATTAATTGGAACTACAAATAATGAACAAGTAGACATGTTTTTTTCCTGAAAAGTGCATGTTTTTCATTAGCTTCAATCTATCCAAAGCTCACAACAATAATTATAATTATATTTGATGATAATTAAATTATATTATATTTCCCTTTGATTGCACTTACCTGAAAAACATGAAATAGTTCATTCAAATATCTTATTGCTGTTGTCCAAAGTACCGTTTTTTCTTGTAAATTTTATGATATTTTTAAAAGCAAAGTGTAAGGAATTACCAGTCATGAAAATAAACCATATATCTAAATGCACTTTATGCTTTTGGTATTTTTTAATTCTTCTAGAATGAGCAGAGCATGACATAAAGTAACCATGTGTGTCCCACTCACGTATAATAGGGTACACATAGTGACCACTCGAGAAGACATGCATGGCGTGACAAATGACCATAATTAATGTACTACTTGGAACTACAATGTGGGTACATTAATAGAGAGAAAAGTTACATAATAATAAAAAATAGGAAAGCATTTGACCATGAATAGATGGATTACGTTACATTTCGTACAACATATTAAAGAGAAACTAAAGGACAAGGCGGAAAAGGAATTGGTAGCACGGCGTTCTCCTCTCTTTCACGCTCGGGCTCTCTCTCTTTGCCAAGAAATGAGAAAAACAGCCGTGAAATTAGATAGGAAATTGAGATAAATAAAAGAGAAAGCAAAATAAAAAATTATAGTAATGAGATGGTGTGGTGAAGGTGGCGGTCAATTCTCATCATCATAATGGTAATAAACAGCGTTATTACTACCGACACTGCCTTTGCCACCGAAACACATTTAACAGAACTGAAGTGAATGTCGTTGGCGGCTATCATGTCTCATATTGTCTATTGCTTTTTTTTCTTGCATGCCGATGCAGTTGTCATATTATTGGTTGTTACATGCAACCTGGGTACAAATTCACAACGCTTCAAACATACTGCGGTTACTTTTTTTTCTAAGTAACTGGAAAAGTAACTGACGATTC
>JAQIXX010003299.1:0-20275 GCA_034700605.1 Willowsia nigromaculata | reverse complement strand
GGTGCATCGAAGCATAAAAAACTCTGCTCATTCCAGCTTTTTTCTACGCTTTCATTTTTCCCACAGTAGTCCAACCCCAAAAGCTCATCCATCCAGCAAACAAGCTTTGTTGCTTTGTTCGTAGCGATGTTTTCGTCATGTGCATCCTATTATGTTGTATCACAGTTTAGTACTCATTCTGGGAAGTAGAGTTAAAGAATTTGGCATTCGCAATGAGATTTTGCAGTTCTCATTTATGTATGTAACAGGGTGACAGGGGAGTTTCATGTCGGGGAACAGGGCTATTTTCAAATAAATATGTTTTGTATTTATCTCATGATAATTTTCATTCCTTCGCATTTATAGGTGCGTTTTTACTTTATAAGAAGATGAGTCTTTAGATAGAAATCCTTGTGGGCTGTCTCAAATAATATGTCTCACCTTTCCCCAATATGCCCACTACTGCTTTCACCTTGCAAATTTCACATTTCCATGTCCCGATTCAGATAAAGCCAAAAGAGTCGTTTTAAAAAACTGGAGCAATTATGAAAACTCAATTTCTTTTTCATTTTGTTGTGCAGTTGTATTTATTCACGAATGTTAGCCTTGCTCCAGAATCTTTGAGGGAGTGGAGAGGAATCTGTGGAAAGCTTGTGTTTGTATGTAAAATGGTAATGTTTGGTAAATAATATGATGTTTATGAGAATGGTAGAATTGGTAGAGCATCAAGTGATAATTAGAGCTGAATGGAGATGCAAAAATAAATAGACGAACGCAACAAACAATTTTTCATATAATTTTTTAAAAATCTTATTTGTGTTTGTTCTTGATTGTATTGCATTTTTGTATGTGTATTTTGCAGCAGTACATTATCTTTTAGAAAATTTAGTCCTATTGATGATTACATTATTTAATTACGTCTAAAGATATAAACATCTAAATCTACGTCTTAAAGAGTTCAAAATGGGTACGAGTATATATGATAATAATAATAATTATGTGTTGATGTGTACATTGTGGAAATAAACCGAAATGTTGTACTAAATAATATTACTCAGTCAAACACACAATAATACGTTGCAGATAATGATGAATTTTAACTACGTCTACATTTACAATCAGCGCAATATCCATAAGATCGGTTACGTTACAATACTTGTTCTACAGGCTTGCTAAATCTTATATAAAATTTATCTCACATTAGACGGAGAGCCTTCATCATATATTTCAACGTGCTTGTTCTTTTTTTCTTCTGTCCGCAGCCAAACATCTAATGGACTGCTAGAGTCATTTTAAAAACTATCCAGAAGATAATCTCTAGTAAAGCATATTATATTAATCTTCATTTCTCTGTTAGCCTTGAAATTAATAACAAAAAATGACGAAAATATTAATGATGTAAATTTCTGTTTTACTATATATTGCAGTATTCTTACATGTTACGGTCAAGATATAAGATTTACTTTACATACGGTTAAACTAACTAAAGCAGAGTAGCAAATTTTTCATCTTTTTCTGAACTTTTTACTAAAGTCTTTACTCTTGGTGGGCGAAATGAAACGAAACGATTGCATTGCCCTGAAGGGTATTTCAGTGGAGAATGTTTTGCAACTCTCATTTAAATCTCGAAACAAAGATTATCATATATAACCAATGCTGGAGAATTAGTTGTGTTTGATGTCATCTTTGATGGCTCCTCGATTGCACTCGCATTAGATTTCTGGGATGAGGTGAGTTTTGTACACGGAGATTCTTTCTTACTGGCTTCAACTCTTGTTTTTGTATTTTTGGCTGAGATTACTCCATTTTGGCCCTCTTTTCGATGAGTTGCCGATATGGCCTCTTCCGAGTAACCACTCTCGTCGCTGACATTGTCGTTGATTTCATTTTCATCAGATTCACGATCCTCCTCTTGACCCGAATCCTCGCGTTGGCTCTGTTTCCCAAACTCATCTTCGGATCCTGTGTCCACCACGGATTCTGAAGCATCTGAATTGGGACTAGAGGCAACTGGATCGGAATTTGTGGCCACGTATGGATAGGAATATTCCTCATCTTCATCATCCAGAAGATGTGATTCCCCATTGCGAGATTCACATGGCATATCCAGCATGTGCATCACTTTGTCGTAACCAGTGAGGTAAGGAAGGTTTAGTTTGGCATCCATTGGAACTGTGTGAGGGCGGACGTTTCTGGTTCCCAAATGTGCCTGAATTACTGGTTCAGGACAGGACTTCCTTTCGGACGAAGGGCTTCCAGGAACACGACTAATAGCAGGACTGTTGGACTCATCTGCTTCCTCCTCATCAACCTCTTCAATCGGTGTTGACAGTCTCTCATGAATTGAGTTCCCAATTGCATATGAACCCATAACTGTACTGGCTTCCAAATTTTCTTCGTTCTCCTCTTCCTCAAATTCTTCAATGCATGACAATTTAGGTGCAGACCTGATGAAACAAAATAATTGGTTGGTTAATTACATACATTTAGTTTCATAATTTATAGCTATTGTGATTTCAATCCTAGAAATATGTTCTTACTTTGATCTTTCCAAGGGTGGCTTGTAGTTGTGAGAGTTGGAATTCAGGAGAACAAGTTTTCTCTTTGTTGCAGATGTGTTGTACAAATTTTGCACAATGGACAGCCTTGCATTTTGCCTCAGAATTTTTTCTTTGCGAAAGTCAAAAAGAGCTTCCGCCAAGCGATTCCTCAACGTGTCAGTAAGGAACTTGGCTCTCTCTTCTTTTGAACAGAGCACTGCATGGCATCTGAGTTCTTGTTTCAGTTTGCGACCTTCATGCCTGGAATTATAAAAGTGTTTCATAAGTTTCACTTGTCACTGTCACTTCATATCACCTCCACCTGCATAGCAAGTTTCAAAAAACATTGCTTACCTATAAATCCAGCAGAAAAGCTTTGGATAATCTGATGGGACACCACACCAAGTGAGTCTGTTGGCCCAGTATTCAGTCAAGCCATGCTCTCTCGTTTGAGCTTTCAGGCCAGACGGGCTCACAGTCAGTGCCATCTTGATGGAGCCCCTTCCTTGACAATGATTTCTCCAGAGTGCGGAACTAGGTCGTTCCAAGCATCCTTCTCCCTTTGCCCACGTTGTCACAACATTCCCCAAATAAATCACTTTGTGCGTTGGATCAACTGGAGTGATTTCTGCCGAATCTCGTTTCCACATTTTTCGCCATTTATGCTGTACTAAAGACATCAGGTTACTGCCACTTCGGATCTCGTAACTGTTCTGAATTGCTGTGGCACAAGGAGGTTTGCTACTCATCGAAGCGCTACTACTACAACTTGCTGTTGAGGAGTTAAATGATGCTGTTGACGTGACTCTCGTATATTCCTCTGCGTTTTCTACATTTGCCCATCCATCACCCATCTTGATGAATTTAGTTCAGTGTGGTGCTGGGTAGTAGCTCAATATAGTTTTATTTGTATCAAAATAGTGCAGTTTGCAAAAATTCCGTATACGCGTCCGTGTAAATATTTTTCCTCCTAGATGTTTTCTAGAGGATGATTATTTTGCTGATGATGATGAGCTCTGTTGTTGATGTTTCTTAATTTGAGTGCGTTCACCATTAGATATATTTTGTCTTGTATAACTCTTCCTCCCAAGTATTATTAAAGCTTCGTTACTCTTCCGTGATTAAAGAATATAAAGTAGCATAATTTATACACTAAAGCCCTTTTGTAACAATTCTAATGAACGCGTTCCTTTAAACGTACGCATCTACCCAAAAAAATCCTATCTTGTATTACTTTATGAAAAAATCAACTAATGATTCCTTGAATGAAGAATTTCTAAACGTGAAGGGTAAATTAGGGTCGAGACAGTGATACTGCAGACAGGCTATATGTATTTTCTGTGAAGAGATAAGATATTTGAACGAGATAATATAATATTTCTCTTTTTTACAACTTTGAAGTATCGTCGCTTTTGTAATTTCTTGCCGTTATATTTAACTAGCTTTATTAGTAGTATTGTATATGTAGACTTATGGCGCTGTATTATTGCTCGCTTGATACTATCCTCGTGGTAGCATTGTGTTTTTTTTGCAATTACATGTAATCGGCGTATTATTTTATTTCGCTGTTTTGTAAAAACGTGTTAAAAGTAATCCTTCAAATCTTCATCAAAATACAGAAGAAGTGATGATAAGAGAGGAATGCGAAGAAGGGGTTGCGGGTCTGTTGTTGTGTTGCACTAGATTCAGAGATTGTCTCACGGTTCACTGCCGACTTTACAAGAGGAGGAGTTGTAACAGCAAAGAAGTTGCGTGCAGTACAAATTTTTATCTTTTTTCAAGAATTATTGCACTGTAAGGATTTATGTATGCGCTCACAGGTGGAAAATGAGGTAACCGGAGAATATTACGAAGTGTTATGCTGCGTTGTTGACTGAAGATGATCTTGTAGTAGTAAGGAAGGCCCTTGTGCCAAAAAAACACTGATGGTTTTTTACTGTTGGCTAATGTAGCAGTTATTTAAGGACGGTGATAAATGTTGGCTTGTTGGTCGGTGTCGATGAAATGGTGTGATGTGGCTACTGAACCAAAAATTGCAATTTTGGCTGCACCAATTTCTCATTCATCCAATTTATCAAATCCCCGTCTTATGTAACAAGATTATTATGTTCCTCTCGTCCTGAGTTGAGTCTCTGCGAGAAAATTCAAAGCACATTCGTTGAAGATGATGGCTTGCTAAGCTCGTGCTGGCTTTCAACTCAAGGAGAACTTCATCGTGATCAAAAGTTTCTGGTGTGCATGAAAATGCAGGTCCAGGCTACTGTTGACGTGATGACTCCAGTTATGCTTTACAACATGGGATGTTTACACCTGTAACATAAAGATTAAAAAAGGTTGTTATCACACTTTGAAGAAGTTATTCCACGATATGCAGATACAATGTTGTTTTCAGAAAGTCGACTACAAAGTGTATAGATATGTAAAATTCTATAAGCCCTAAGTCCAAACGCTTGGCTTTTTGTTCAAAATACATAATATGCAACTTTGGTCCCTCCTTCCCTATCAAATAGTTACCTTTTAAGGACCTATGACCTCTATCTTAATGTGTTTTTCAATTTCCAGTGATGAAATTATCACACGCACAATGCCTGAAAACATCAGCGATGTCATACTTACATACACATTGTGGTTCACCATTTCTTCTTTTTCTAGTTGGAACTTTCCTTAAATCTCACTTTAGCATCTGCGTCGGCAGAGTTGATAGCCTTGCAGAGCGTGGGGCACTCTAATACAATTACACGCTAATGGCTCATCCACAAACCACAGCAGCACTCTTTGTTCCAAATTACAATGATCTTTGTCACCTTTATGCACAATAATACTCAATGCACACAGATATAGCAAGTAAAGAGCAGAGCACAGACACAACCGTACTTGACTAATGATTCCAGTCAACTGGATGTTGAGTTAGGTTTACGGTTGGCTTTAACCCAACACCACCAAATCCCGAATGACTAGAATCTGCTAGATTTCCATCATGCAAGATACGATACACAATTGTGTTCTGCCTGATGCTCCATACTCACCTGCCTAAATGTAAGTAGCTTGGAGAGAGGTAAGCAGAACCACTTTAATTGTACTAGTGTCAAAACCGTGAATATATATGTACATGAATGTCATATAGTAGTCAGTAGCCATATAGTAAAGCATCATCATTTACAACGAAATACGGAACAGAATACTTTTTTATTAGTGGAAACAATACAATATTTGGTCATTTACAATTCAAATGTATTACTGCGGAACACATAGTGGCTATAACTTGTTCCTTCCTTGCAAAAAATTTTATCCTTGCAGAATGAGTAAAACTTCATCTTCCTTCTGTATTTACACTATATAGCATTATTATAGTAGCAAAGATGGTGGTACCAGAAAGCAGTAATAACGAGACTTTGTTACATACAGCAAAATTGTTTTCGACTGAGAAAGTTGTTGCCCACACAGGTAAATCACATATTATTGATTTGGCTTCTTAGAAAATTTATGGATGTACAAATGCTGAAGTTGAGGTAGGAATAGAGGATTTTGACTGCTCAAAAGATGATGGTTAAAAATAAAGTTAGCAAAAACAATTATAGTCATTTAGCAGATCCTTTCCTAACATGAATTATTAAATTAGCATGCGAATGACTTTGTTTTCGAGCAGGACGACACCGGTATTTTTAGTCGTTTCGAATAATTCCATCATTTAAAAAATCGTAAACACCAAAAGACGCTCGAGTCAACGTATTAGAGATAGAACTTGCATCTCAGATTGTACAACTTTTCCTACCCGGAGGAACCAACTTTTTTAGAAAATATACAATGTATGCATAATGTGTGTAGATGTAGAACATTGTAAGCTAAATTAAGGACTTTGTCTACGTGATCGCTGAATCCATATAATATGTATATTAAGAGGGATCATATAGATCACATACTTTAATGCACGTAGCACGGTGGGTGTATCAGCCACTGATCACATAGTCATAGTCTATTCGATGATTTGTGTTGCTAGCTGCTTCACTCGAGTAATTCATTCGTAGAATTGGTAAACTGGCAATCAATATTTTATTTGAATATGGATTATATTTTTAAATTTTAAATTCTTGGCTATTTCATTTCTAATAGTTAGCAATAAGTTTATGACGCACGTAGAGCATAGAGTTCATATGTGTTTAGTAATTTTGGCACTAATTGAATACTATTAAATGCGTAAACATACTAATACATATATATAGTCATATACTTGGGAATTTTACCAATTAGGTAAATGGTAGGACTAACTGTGTTAAATCTGATAGGGGATGTACGAAGCCCACTTTTTTCAAAGAGTTATTTAAAAGGGGTCGCGGTTGGGATGAACCTGGTTCAGACAACACAATTTTCAAAATTATCCCGAAAAGTGAGCATTCTGCTAGCCAAATATGATGTAGATTCCATCTATAGCTTAATTAAGCTCAATGAGATAACTTCAAATTGAAAGGTAAATAATGTTTAAATGCATTCATGAATTATTTTCTGGGCTGAGTGTGAAAATTCTAAGGCGTGTAATATGAAGACATAAACACACATTTAGAGGAAGGGAAAAATTCCATAGATTTAACGAGATTTTACCGAACAGACATCATAGCATCATCATAAACTTTAATTAGCTATTTAAAGATGAGTAAACCGTGAATTATAGATAAGTGAATTTTTATTCATGATTGGCGATTCTCTGGTTAATAGTTTGACTGTATATAGGAAGTAAAACAGCCTACCTGTGCATATGACATTCAAGTAGCACTGTACATACTAAGCATAGTAAAAACGGAATTTATCAACAAAATGAAAAATTCTTGTCCATATGCAAACATAAGTGGACTTGCACAGACTTCTCAATTTCCGAATGATTCATTTAATATGCTACAAATTTGTTGTACAAAATTTCTGTGATTATAGTTCTTCTTACGTTTGTAAATTTTTCATAATGACGAGGTGTCTAACAAAAAAATTACTCCTAGACTTTCGAATTTGTTACGCATAATATACATGGTTTTCACTAACTTAGCGATACCTATAAAATGCAAAATCCATCAACTTGTCTTTCCTTCCACGTGCAATACTTATTTGATATTTAGCAAGTTTCATCATATTGTGTGTTAAGTTTAAGACTAGCAAACTCCAAGATCAAGAAAACTAATTTTGAGTAGAACAGACAACTGGAAATGTTTTGTATTTTCTTTTGAACAATTTCGCTATTTGTTATTAGCTCAGGGAAAATGTAAATTTCCAGATTCCACCTATTCTGTTAGTATCCACCCGAAATAATTTGGGTTCAAACAAACAGTAGCAAGGCTGGGACAAGTATTCTCACTTTATTGTCATCAGTGAACATCATAGTCGTTAAGAAGTGAGAGCGCACGGTAATAAGCTTACTTGTATGTTACATTCAACTAGTTAAGTGTAAAAAATAATATTAAAGCATGGCATGCACGTTACAGTACACATTGTCATTCGCCATGTGCAAGGATGTCCTCTTAAATGCACACATTTCTTTGAAAAATACATTTTCTTTTGATTTATAATTCATGAAGCAAGAAGGTTTTAAAAGGATTTCCCTGAAATGAGGTAGAAAATGTGTTTTGTCTGTTTTCCTGTTAAAACGTACAGGTAATCAGTATGCTAAGGGTTTCTGACGCAGTGCTTGCTGCAGTACAGTGTCTTACTTTCTACTTCCTTTTTATTTACTCTCTGCTTAGTTGTTTGTGTGGCATTATTTTTTATCACAACAAGCAAAATAGAAAATGAGATATGGCCAGGTCCAAGGAGATAGAATTGATGAATTGGTGTTATAAGAACAAATGCATTTTCTATCTCCGACATTTCAAATATTATGTCTAGTCAAGTTTCTCAGAACAAAAATGTTATTGACAGTAATAACTGGAAAAGTATATTTAAGGCATAAGATGAAAAACAAATGGATATAATAAGGTGCCGGATATTTGCTACATGATTTATGTCATGCTAATAAACGGTCGTGCTTGACTTTTTTAAATAAAGAAATGCATGTTTTTCTCGTGGCATTGTTTCTAAATCTCTTAGACAGCCTTCAGTAGAACTGACGTTGAAAGCCATGATAAACATGTGCGCACATTCACACAAAACACAAATACTGGAATCGTGCATTTTAATTATACTTTGACTAAAGAACGCAGATTCTTGCACATGTATAGTTGCAGTGAAATACACTAATTACCCAAAACATTATACTATTCAGAGAATTTGATAATGCATATTTCACGTCTCTTCTTCATTCATGATCTTCATTTGTATTAGACTCATCATTGTTATCATCACCTTTCTGCTTCTTCTTTTCCAACATTGCATGACATGAAAAACTGGAATTGAAAACTCCCAATAGTCACTAGCTATAGCACATTTACGAATCAGTTATTCCTCTTGGAATTCAAGGCGTCTCCTCATCAGTTGTCAACACAAATTGATCAAGCTACAAGGAAGCATGTACACATGTGCTGATCTTCAATCTCCAACATGAAGAAAAAAGAAGAATATATAGCACAAAGTTGTGATGTCCATAAATTGTTTTTAAGTTGTTTATATTTTGTAGGCACAAAAATATACTGTAGTGAAATATAGTAATAATGACATTTTGAAAATTTTCTTTTGACTTTGCGTGAAGCTATGGATAAACATGTTATTACAAAATATCTATTTAGGCATTCACTTTTCTGCATTGATTATTATTATACAATTGAAGTTCTGTAAACTTCATGCATGTATGTAGGTTATGTAAGATTGAAATTGCGTTTTTTCCTAAGATTAATATTTATGGTGGTAACTCAATAAAAAATATAAGCTATCACTGCAAAATTCCAATTTTTGATCACCTTTGATATTAAAAACATTTACTTTTGTTTTTAGTTTGTGTTTGTAGTTTATAACTTATAACCTACGAGTAAAAAATAATTGGATCAAAATACAAAATAAGATGAAAGAAAACAAAGCAACATCGTTAATAATATTTCAAAATAAATGTATCTAGACATTGTCGATATATGCTACAAATCAACAATAAAGCGTCGCTTGATACCTAAAAACTACATGCATTTTTATTGCCCTGAATTGAGGTTTGGATGAGCATGATTCTTGAGACTTCATCACTGTCAGTTGGCTATCATCAAGTCAAGTTGAAAACAAGAAGAGGTAAAAACCATATAGCACAACATTATCCAGGATTGTATAATAATATAGATAATAATATTTGATCAGTTTGATCGTAAATAAAATTATGTTCAAAATGGGCGTAGTGAAGTGAATAGCTCGTAAATTTTGCATTTTTTACTGACTACCTCATAATATTAACTCAGTATCAATCTCGTATTAAGATTTAGGAATCTCAAAATCTGTAAAAGAAGAAAGTTTTAATGAAATGAATGCAAGTCACATTTATGCCGAGATCTACGTGCAAATTCTTGTCGTTTTATGAAAATATGTTTAGGTATATTGGTATGAAAATTCAAACAGTTACCGCATGAATAATACACACACAATTCTCGTAAAATTAAACTTACATTTGCTTCAAAAGTAAAGTAACTATATTAGTGGCTAGAAATACAATCCTTACAAGTATTTACATATGTACTAAAAGGTGACTAATACATTTAGATGTGTCATAATTGAATTCTAGTTTCAGTCTCTAGTACTCTGCATCAGACTGGCTCTCCTATTCTACAATCAAGTTCAATCCGATTTGACAGTAAGTTAAGTAGCTAAAAACATGCATGCATACGTTTTCAGAAATAATGTACATTTAAGCCGTGGTACCGGCATTAGCGCAGCAGTTTTGTTGGTCGGTTGATGGCTTGACAAGCCATACAGTGACAAGAGGATTATTATGAAACAAACTACATCATGCCATGCAAGAAAAGAATGTCATCAAAGCCTAATGCTCAAAATTATGTTTATAGTAGAAAAGTTATCACAAAGCATGTCACAGAATGTGTCAATGACAGTGCAGTCTGCGTAATAACGTGACTCTAAGCGTGTGATACAAATTCATTGCTATGAGCTATGGCAAGGTGTAGTAATACCTGTCCTAGAAAAAGCCCATATTATTATCTTCGTTATTATAAGTCAAGTAGTAGTAATAAATATTATGAACTGTGTAGTACACGCATTACAAATTACAATAGACTACTAAAAGTGACATCATTCAAGTGCATGTAATGCAATGTGATCATGAAAGAGATCGCGATAAGAAGATATGTTCAGTTGGAGAGGACGACAATAGCAATCAGTAGCGAAGGAATACCTTGAGAAGGTTATTCCGGCTGAGAACGAAAGTCGTTTCGATATGATTTGTAATTACGCTTCTTTATGCATTTTTACAGTTTCATACAGCGTAGTTGTATCCATTCAACCAGTAAGAAAATCTACTACGATGGGATAAATAAAGTTCGTATAGTGTACTTCAACTTAAATGTGAACTATCATTATCCTAATGACATAACTTATTTAGTTACACATTTTTTCTTTGAATTTATGAATAAAGAATGTTGTAGGTCCGTGCTATCGCGTGATGTTGTGTCCCTATCTTTGCTCTCTCGGATAATTTGATTTTTTGAGTCATTAAAGTTTGAAATCAATATTAATGTCATGCTATCTATACTTTAGTTACAAACGTCTCCCACAAAATGACTGCTAATTCGATTAGCACTACTAGTCGACAAGAGACCATCACATCAGTTGCATCATCATTAATCCCAATACTTACGACTAGTCAATGTTGGAATTCAAAACTATATACCTATAGGTTTAGCGCTTACAGTCACAAAGTGTTTTTTGTAAAGTAACATTTTTTGTTTTGTGGTATAAAACTAACCACCCTAAAAAGTTTACCTCATTCGCCCTGTCTGGAGTTTTGCATGCATCTACTTTGTGTAACGCATATTTATTTTAATGACCTATTTTTTACAACCACCACCAGCTAAATCTTTGCTATAAACCTATGCATTAATGCTTTTTGCAGCTAAATTCAAACGTGATGTTGTGCTGCTAAACTCAACTGACAAAAGTTGATAGAATAAGTCTATTTTATAGGCAAGCAGAAACTAATCTACGAATTTGCACTACGTCTTGCAATAGTTTGCGTTGGTTCTGAAAGTGATCGCTTCATCAAGAGGGAGCACAAACAATCGACACATGTATCAATCACGACTCAAGGCACGATTTTTACGAACTCAAATTGAAATTCGTCAATATATGCAATCAAATAAAAGAAAATCAGAAGCAGAAGCATATTAAGTGCCCCGCTGTGAAAATAATGATATTATCCTGCTTCTTGGTTTCCCGTCGAACAAGCTAGCTTGCATACAGTAGTCGTTCTCAGTTATTCATCAATAATACCACGTTGATGACGCCAAGGGGGGAAATTGCCTATATTATTCAAAGGCTTCACAAGTGCCAACTACGTTTTATTTTTGAATTGATATCATGCAGAGGTATGGTTATTATTAGTAATTTTTGCTGTCTGTCAAATCCAGATAGAAACGATTCGGTTAATGCACCTTTTCACATTTTGCGCATTCCAAAGAATAAGTAATCTAGATCGATTGATTATTATATTTCCATAATATTATAAATAACTACTTGTAAATACATGTGCTAGTTTTTTTCTGAGCGCAAATTGAATATGTCATGTTTTCATGCACACTTTTACATAAGTGGGCCAGCTTTTTAATTATAGAATTTCAATTTCATTTCAACTTGTACGCAAATCACCAGATCAATTACTGTTATTTTTTTCTTCAGCTTTTGCTTATGTGACTGTAAGCAATGCCCATATAATATTTAATTTCTATGATGAGATTTGCAGAAGGTGGGAAGTTTATGTTTGTAGTGCGTGCATATAAATACTAATTTTAGCGAATGTAGACATGATCCACTTACTAAGAAAAACTAAAAATAAGTTTTAAAACCCAACATATTTTTCGACTACATTGATATGTATTTCTACTAGGCATGTTTTTATTGATCAAGGATGTAATACAGCAGTAAATATTTTCGTTTATGATCTATAATATTTTGTAGAGCATTCAAATTTATGGTTTCAGTAGCTTTTTAGTGTATTCAGGAATAAATATATATTTGTTTGATTGTTTATTTATTACCTGGAGAAGAGAAGTCCTGTCAATGCCATTTTTAACGATGACAGACAAAAAGTTGAAGGTCGAATTTACAAAGAGAAACAATTATGTAAAATATGAGTTTCTCGTTTTTCTATCTACACACACAAACAATTGAAAACAATTTTGTGCGTCCCTACGCTATGCGTAAAAATTTAGAACCTAGTTTGATTCGAGCCCACACAAACTTGGCTCCAAACACTGTGGTCATAATATTTTTACAACCATTTTTCTTCGTGTTGGAATTTTGGTTGCTTCAAAAAGAATTTGGAAGTCCATGTTGACTTTTGAAAGCAAAAACGTATGCTTGGAGGAACGCAAGAGAAAATGACAAGGTTTTTCCCTTTGATGCAACGTGGTTCAAACCCAGATACCAACTGGTGAAAAAAGTTAAAATCGAATTGCAGAACATTTTGAGGACATAAGAGGAGAACGTGATAGAATCTGGTAAATAAAGCAAAGAATCGACATATCCTTTTCACTTGATTAGTATATACGCATACATAATTTGCAATACTTACTAATAAATAGATCAATTTTATGGTCAAAGGTCGCCAGTCAACACGGCAATAAAAGTAAGTGGGATAAGATAGCTCCCAATGATATTGCAATGCATACTTTACTCGTTTCTTGTGCGGGAATGATGTCAGGATTATTATGAAAGCGTATAGAGTACAGCCCGAACTTCGTCCTGTATTCATCCTTGATCATTTATTTAGCTTTACAACGGACAACACTAAGAAAATGCTTTTATGTAAATTACATGATGTAGCACAAGTATACAAATTTGTTCCTACTTACTCCCTACGTGAAGTTAGGCAGTCAATAAGATAAAGTAATTCCAAATTCAGAGTAAGCAGAGTTTTTTACTCATATTAAAAGGAAAGTGTGTACTTGCTTCATATAAACCAGATATGTATTCATTTTTAAGAGTTTCCAGCATTTCCAGTTGAAATAATATTCTGTTAATGAGCGAGTACAAATTTCAGACATAATATAATTGCCAGTATTGTCTCGTGAAATCATGTAACGATCATTTGATAAATTAAAGTCATGGGAAATGCGAACTGTTCCTAGTTTAAAGCCTTATAATGGCATTCCTACTAAAATTCGCGAGACATACAAATATAGGTACTCACATTTCTACATTTGTGTACGCATTCATAGTACAAGACAGGATATATGAATTGAGAAATTGAGTTACATCATTTCATGCTACTAATCTTATTAGCGTTCACTTCAGCAGCTTTGTATAACTTTATACTGATCAGCAGTTAGCCCCTTTTCATTTATCCAAGCAGTTTTTGGCTGATAATTTATCATAAGACATATTTTTTCAAGAAATTTATCAATAACAACTCAAAATCATATAAAAAGAAAGTACATTTCATGTAGTTCCAGCCCAATCATCCTTTCGATGCATTCAGCTTACACCATTCTGCTCCGAGTTATGTGATATCATCCACATTTTGAGGAATGCATGTTAACCCTCTCAATGTCTCAATGTTATCTTTCAATTTCAACATTTGGCCACCATTTTATTTACTGAAGCCCCATAACAAAACTTTTGTTCTTTCGAACTTTCTAGTAATTTCCTATATCTGTATCGTTTTCGCTAAGAACGAGGAGTGTTTAGAGGCTTTCAATAAGCCACGTGCAACCAAATACGATTTCTATCTTTGTATTTTGCTCAAAGTTTGCTGACTTGTTATGAACACAGAAATGTACATTTTAGCAACTTTTCCTAGTCGCGAGTTTTCCAGTACTTCGTATTACATAAGATTTAGAACCAGAAAATGGCAGTTTTCTCTGGAGAGTTTGTTATTAAGAGCATATATGAAGACTACTTGACTGTAAAAAATGTCATAAACAGTGCACGATATTTACTTTAAAAATAATAAAATAAAAGGGCTAGTTTGAATGCTCGTGTTATCTACGTCTGTATAAATTAGCATGGAATATTAGTCTATTTTAAACATGCAGATGCATTTATAATATTAACCCAACTCACAAACGTATCTAAACAGCTCAACTTTTACCAAAAATACCATATCAGTTGGTTGGACTGTGCCAATATTAAATTATCAGGGTGACTGAAAATACCTTGCCACATGCCATTTCTACCTATGCAAGCAGAGACAATAATGAATAATGAATAAAAATAGCCACGTATTGTTTTTCTTAAAGTTTGCACATTAGTACTCATTGCTGTAAACCAGACAATCTTCGTTCCCATTTCCATCTTGTATCGAAAAGATCACGAATGATCAGAGACTGAGACAAGATATGGTGATAAAACGCGAAAAGTATTCCATGGCATGCTTTTCAGTGTCTCTGTTTAAACAAATCGGTAAAACGCTTGTAAATATTTGTTTACAATGATACCTGCATGGTTTATGCAAGTAAGCATGAATTTTTACTCCTTTTTACTAAATTGGGTTTGCTCAATAACATTTTTTGACAGTTTTCGTCCTACTTGACTCTGTATTTGGTGATGGAGGTTATTTCCCTGATACACATAGACAGAGAAAACAGTTATAAGTTGACAGTACATGTTTCAAAAAACGTTGGATCAATTTTACGGTTTGCGATGAAAATAATTATGAAAATTCCTCAGCAAATCTTCATGACATACTAGATATATTGTATAAACCGATATGTGAGTGATAAAATTCATGCATTTTTGCATTGCTAAAACTGAGAATGGAATTACGCAAAATTTGAAATTCAGATTATCAAGGTAATTTATTGACACATCCTTGTGCTCTGTTCCGTTGTATGATAGTAAGGTCACTTGTTTTGCAGATTGTTTCAGATTTTGAGTTTTCTTGAATATTTTCTTCTGACACAGATTCCCCAAGAATGAAAGTTTTTTTTACCAAGGAATATTATCATAGTATCCACATAAAATAAGTTAGCTGGTGTAAGGTAAGAATCAAACTAAATTTACTCATCAGTCATGACATATTCTTGCTATTGCTAAGGTTTAAAAGAATTTCCACATAAAGATCACTTGCAATACGACTCAAAAGAAAAGAAAGAGAAACATGGCATCCGCAATTAGTTTCGCGAAAAAATAATCACTTTGCTAATTCGCTGAGGCAAAAAATGGATCCGTCCTGTTTCTGCATTAAAATAGACGCGGTGACAGAAAGATGATCATCATTCCTACTCCTCAGCCCATCGTAAAATATGGCGTCTACATGCAGTAATCACCGTAAACCTCAAATAACATAGAATATTTGCTACATACTGACTGAGTAAGTAATTTTAACTGAGTCAGGTTTAAAGGAAATGGTAGACCTAAAACTTAATGTAGTATTGTTTTAATGGAAGTAAACTCTAAGCTAAATTTAGCTTTCCCGAAGAATTCACATTCACATCTTGCCAATGTTTGCACACCCCTGCATAAAAAACGTCTAACTTTATTGGGACGTCAGCAAAATGAATGTAAAATGGTTTTTAGTGATGTGATGACACGAGAGCTACATACTGCGTTTGAAAACAAAGAGGAAAACTTTTTTGTGCCACTCAACGAAAACAATGCAATCGTAATTAGTGCTTAACGAAAAATAATAATATGCCACAAGCATTTGAGTGACGAGTCTTTTAGAGGAGAATTCGTAGTAAATTTAGACTTAGACATACAAATAGACATTAGCATATAAATGAACTACATGCGCTCTTCTCATCTATAATTCTACTAAAAACGCTGTGTGTTTACATTGTGGCGTACGCTAACAAATAGGATATGATACAAATTAAGTAAATAAATAAATGTAGAGCATGGCTTTGACTAAGCCTAGAAACCCATACGTGTGTGTGTGGTAATTAGGGGAAGCCCTATTATCATTTTATCACCACATTCAATTGCCCTATGATAATGTAGCAGTGGTAGGTAATTGAGTGTAGTGCAAACACTGCATTTTTTATATTTCCTGTCATGTGTATTTACACAAACTGGTTTTTCTGCGGAAACCATACTTCCATATCACCAAAAGGAAAGTGCATCGTAAGCATCCTCATTCATGGATAGCCTGATGCATGATGAACATAAAATTGGCTGATGAAATTTTACTGGAATCCTAATTCTCTACGAATTACTAACTCCCTATCAATTTTCTTGTTGTATATGTAATTGTAAATACACAACAGATATTTAATCTAAACTCGAAAATTCTTGTGATCAATATCGAGTAGTGTACAGAGATTTATTCATTCTACTATTTCTACTATATCAAACCTAGGATAATCTTGAGATGATGAGTTTATGTTTGCTAATCTGAATCCCTTGCACAGAGTGCATGTACCAACCGGAAATACTTTGTAAAAGATAATTTTTATTGATCCGGTTATCTCACACAGAGTGAGTCTTCAGCTGTATCCAAAAGTATGCAGTGAGAATTCAGCAAAAAGCTAATTTTTTTTACACAGAATCACTTTTGTTATCAGCCAGTAATACGCAAAAGTTTAATTTCGCGTATAATCAACGAGTTTTGTTCTGATATTTCATTGTTCCAAGCGTGTAATCTACAATTGTTCTGATGCTGCTAGATAATTACGCGTTTGACTTATTTTTATAAGCGCATTTAACGAATTGGTGTTGAATGCTTGTTGCTTATATACACGTGCAACTCGTAAATGACGAGAAAGTATGTGTGGTATGTGAGCTCAGAACAATATAATACGAATAGTTCAATTCAATCCACTGCTTGTCAAATACAAGATGTATGTTTTATTGCTCGATGTTTATTTTTATGGAAGTGCAATGATTCTCGCCCCTCAGATTGATTACGATGAGATGATATGAGTTGTGTTTACTCTATCGTCGAGGCTGATTGATTCGTTTATGACCGAATAAATTAAATCGAAGGAAAACGAGGAAGTCGTGGAGGCGGTTTCGATATGCTCCCAAATGCCTTCTATAAACAATTCACCAAGCTCAAACAAATGTATGAAAACAAATCTGCAATCTCACGGACTCATGGCCATCACCGAATTCGTTGTGAAAATAAAGTCAGCAATGTAGTCAAAGCCAAAGTATAGGCTTTCCGTTCAAATTCCAATTATTAAATAAACAAATCACTATTACCCATTACTCCAGTTTATTTGTCCTTCTGCTGTTGCTTTGAATTTAATCTTATGATTATGGAACAGAAAATTGCATGTCTTTAAAGTGCACTCAAACTGCCAATAAAACCGTTTCCTTGTGCTAACGTCAACAGAACAAGAAATATTCCTTTTCGTTGGAGATTCCTTTAAGAATCCAGAAATGGGAAACAGTTGTCTATTGTCAGAAGCGTAGGCCAGATCCGTGAGCTTTCGTCGTTTCTTTGTATCTCTTTTTGCTCTGTCGTTTTTTTCCACGCGTTAGCTGTCGACTACACGGTGAAGTGTTAAATGTCTAACCACTCTAACGTCAAAACCGTCACTAACCGCACAGTATATCACCATATTATGTTGCTCACTACCATTGTGCTGCAACCTTATAAGGTGCCCTGTATTTGAAGAGTGTGGACAATGAATTTACTTCACTTTGCCTTTTATTTGTTCAAATGGTGTAACCATAACCTTTGCCCGCAACGTCCGTCTGACTCCTCAGAATCACGTGATTTACAACCGCTCTAGAGACTCCTAGATTTCCAACAAATTGAAATAATTGAAACTGAAACACTAGCATAAAAAATTTGAAGCTTAAATTCACATTCCATGTTATAGTCCACCAAACTATATATCCACACTGTATATACCTACTTATATGAATTTGATGCACACTGTTCCTGCACAATATCAAACTTCTCAACGGCAATCGCCACACAACGAAACAAGGATAAAATATCCAATGCAGAGACACCAATATGAAGGTTATATGGATGGACTACATCCCCAGAAATGCTTGAATCAGTTAGTAGTAATGAAGAGTAAACTTTTATAAATGTCTATGTAGCTTTGGTATATGAATTGATAAAGTACATACAATGGAAAATCCTCGCAACATTAATTCACCCTCTTGGTTCTGTGTGATGCGCATTTAATGCTTCTTTTGTATAAATGTCTGTGAAAACGACAATGTAAGTCTATCGTTATCTAAAGTATGCACATTTATTTAGGCACATATTTTTTGTTGTTACAATTTATTACTCACTAAATGATATGTCCAATAGGCATCTACATATTTTATGTACTCAACTTGTACATCCGTCATAAATGCATCGAGTCTTCATAGATTAATTACCATTATTATTATTACTTGTATACACAATTACATAGAGCATAAATCACAACACGATCCATTTTAGTTTGCAATATTAATAGACTATACAAACTGAGGAAAGTAATATATGCGCATAATATTTTGTAATGTGGTCTCCCAAGTGTTTTGCAGATTCTAAAAATGCTTTCGCGTGCAAATATTTGCCCATTTTAAATAACCAAAAATCTGTCAATTTTGTTACAGTTTCTGCGAATTTTTTCATTAATATTTATAATGCATTTCGATGGAGTAGTAATAAAACGATTGATTTAAACACGACAACACACACGACAAGCATAAGGACATGCATAGTAGTTAACATCTATATTGATATTAATGCATCCTTATAAGCAGTTCCTCATTATGCCTGACTGCATGCATGACTTTCGCAAATAATAATCTACATAAAGTGTGTTGATGCACACAAGTGGCACGTAGTACATCGTCTGCAAATATTTGTTTTGCATGGATGAGTCAATGCCTCCAATGGAACTATGTAATGATATGACATCCTCTGAATTCAGAAGTATCGTATGAACTTCTTTGGTGAGACAACTGAATTCACTACACCACCGTATTAGTTCAAATTTTATCCAAGATAATTTTAAATATTTACATTGGAAGTTACAGTAAGTGTGAAGTACTCCGATAAAACTGATGACAAATCAAAAATGGTTGCTGGATGATCTACAATGAATGCATTTTCAGAAGCACTAGTCTGGACACCACCTCTGGAGACAGTAAATATTTAAGCATTTACAAATACCTAGATGCTGAATCTCCACGAGTCATATAATCATGACAAATGATTAATGTAAAAAATGATAGGGTCCCCAATGGATAGAGCCATGATTCATGATATAGGACGGTCCACCACGAATGCCACGAGGCAGATATGCTCATTCTAAACCAACAGTGGAACCTTGTTATGAAAATAAATCGATGATTAATGAGCAAAAAACAGCGTATTTTAGAGTGAGAGTGAATGAGGAAGAAAACATTTTGTAAACTGACATAACATCAGGACAATGAGTGTGAAAATTAAAAGGAAGTGTGTCTACTCCCGCTAAGTTGAGTTAAATGAAATCCATCTTGTCATGCGGTTTATATTTTTGCATGAGAAAGTCCTTGAGTTTTATTGGTATTGATTTGAGCAACGACAGTTGACAAACTTGAACCACTGGTTGGAAACCCAAAATCATGAATATTTGTGCAACAAAATTTTTGAGTAAACTATATGAAAGTTTGGCAAGAGTGTGTAGAGGCACCAGTAGGCATACACATAGGTAGGTAGCAGCAGCAGCATGAGCAGCTGCTGTGTGGACAGTAATGCA
>JAQIXX010003298.1:0-20280 GCA_034700605.1 Willowsia nigromaculata | reverse complement strand
TGTCCTATTTTGCCGATTTTTCGTGCATATTTGCATACATATTTTCTCATTTTTCTTGCATTTTTCCTCGGTCTCTGGTGATCATATATTATTTTATACTATTGCTAAAAAGGCTACTCATAGTTGCAGTTGTTTGCATTATTATTACATCAGTAGTAGTCCCTAAAACATTTTACGCATAACAATGTAAACTACATGGATACATCTTTGCTGGGAGTTATAATACCTACTTACATGTTTAATATGCAAGAAAAGTATAGCATTTATAACTCATCGTCAAAATAGGCGTTAAAAGTTGCACCAGTACAGGTTTAATGGTCCTTGCTTGGCAGTTTTTGTCAAGTTTGGTGTGTGTGTGTATGCGTGCAATTGGCAGTGGAGATCATGAATGAAAAAGAAGAAACATGACAATCATCAAAATCATCATCATTACAATCGCAATACGATTACTACAGCAACAAATAAACGCCATGAATTCAGAGTACAGAGAAGGGATGAAGGGAATGATCCACTATTACTACCCACTTACTCTACACTACTGAAACATTTGAGCGTGATTCTCGACTTTTGGTAAGTTGATTTTCCATTTGCCACTGCTGCGTCACAAAATGTACAACTGAATCGAATTTTACCTTCAACATCTTAATACTGCATACCAACTGCTCGTAGTAGATCGAGCAACCGATTTTGCATCGTATCATTATTACGTCTTTGTCGTCATAAAGTATAATGTAGTTTAATCTCTGTAATCAATCTGATCTGATTAGGAGATCTTATACGAGACGTTGTTGCAGTGCTCCTTCTAGAACCTGATCTCGATCTCGTTTACTCTGATAGCACAAATAAGCCACCAAAAACCTCTCTCAACTCCTGCTTTAATGTGAAGGGAACCAATGCGTTGTTCTTGTTGTCGTACTAAACATGACTATTTATTTTGTAAGGTTTCATGTCACTCCCATTTTTCCTCTTCAATAGGGCTCGTTTATTTAGATTTTCGTAATGATTTCAATAAGGTTAATGAATAATTAAAATCAGTAAAAAGCCTTTTTCTGTTACGTTTCCCTCATGCATGCCATGCAAACCTACTTGAAAAAAAAATGACTACGACTAATGAAATATTATTGAAGCAGCAAAAATAAACATATAGTGTAATGTACAGCGTACAACGCTTGTACACTTTTAGCTTTTATATTCCTTGCAAATTTTCATTTCCGCATCTATGCACACATCAACAAAGTATTTTAATGTTGAATTAGTAGTTTGCGTTACGTGATTTATCGGCTTATCTTCAATATAACTGCTGCTGATACATTATACCTACATTCACATGCACAAAGTTAACAACAATATAGCTTATAATAGGATATGTTCATGGTGCTAAAAATGCACTTAGCAACTCATTCATCCGTGCATTGTTAAAACACATTTATCCCATTTCCATCTCAATTTTTGAGTATCTCTACATTCCTCGACATCTACAATTTTTTCAAGATGTGTGTCGGCAAACCAAAGCTAATGGTAATATAGGACATTCAGGAGAGCAGCTTTTTTAAATAAAGGACACATATCCATTATCTCATTATGCATACAACTTTGTTGAAGGGTGGAGTACGCACAAATATACGAGTTGACAATGAATGAATATGAATTACGATATTACGAATATCCCTACATATGTACAAACGCAACATGGAATGTGCTTGTTGGCTTGTTGGACAACTGAATTATATGCATATCATTAGATCTCTGTTTTTCATTATGAACTGATTTCGTCATCCTCATTAGCAAACCATTATTAGTCTTACAATACTAGCGTGTAAAACTAAATTACAATTCTTCGAAATTACTCAAGCCGGAACTGAGAGCAAAAAATAAACCAAAACTGTAAACGCTGGAATAAAGATTCCTGGCTGGATACTTAAGTTATCGATACCTTATCGCACTTCATAACTTGACAAGTTTTTAGTTACATTTTCTTGTGAGAACATACAAAAATAAGATATAGATTTGCCTTTTGCTCAATGATTTTATGGACTCATTGTATTGGAATTTCTAGGTTTTTAATTCTAGGTTTGACTCAATGACTGAGAACTTCATTTAAAGTGGTCAAGTCTCTTGTACCACAGAAAATTCTGTTCTTATTATAGAAAATTTTATATGCAATTAACTTTCGGGCTATAAACTTCATTCTCAGCATGTCCATCGAAAAACGGACTCAATCATGCATGTAGCTTAATATTGAGACAACTGATCCCTGAAGAAATGAAAGTGCATGCTTCAATTTTGATGCGACCTCAATAGGTTGATACATGTGTTGACTTCATCAGTTAGCGACTTTTTAGTGATCGTCATCAACTGTTTCCTGAATGCCATGGTTCTATTACAAACGATAATAGCCAACTTTATTTCTGGCTGCTTTAACGGCGTATCCGTGTATCGAAGTCAACAGTGGTTTACTTCATAAACAAGCTATAACAATAGGCCGACCTTTCCACGACCAAAAATAAACGCTTACGAAAGGTGCAAAAAGAGAACGGTACGTGCAAATAAACTTGATAAAATGAATTGTAGGGTATAATTCTAGAGCAGCAGGAAGCAAGAAGCAGATGACGAGCGTTTAGTGTATAATTTGTTAAAAAACATTATAGGTACAGTAAAAGCTCTATACACATTGTTAGGTAGTTGGTTACATTGTTCATTTTTTCAAACTTTTGATAAGTTTTCTGCAATGTTCAAAACTTCACATTGCTTTTGCATAGGTATTTTCATCAAATATATGGAATTAGAAATAGCTGTGCAGCCAGTCACAATCACAGCTTCACTCCGGCATGATGCTATGATATGATGATGATGACAATGATATATACCAAACGAAGCAAAGCAGGCGACAAAAGAAGCGCACTATGGCACCTGTAAAAACCATACAGTGCATGAAACCTCCCTTAAAACTAAGTTGATAGCTTTTAGCTTTTTTTAAACTCGTTACACGAATTTTTGTAAAGCGAGTTTCTTCATCATCGTGTTTGAATTTGCGTCCATCATTGTAGATCGGTGTATCGTAGGTACAGTCGTTACCTAAAACCTACATGCATGCACTTATTGCACTTGTACTAAATTCAAGCATGAATTATAAATCCCTTCCATACACTTACCAATCCACCTTGAGATGATCAAAAAAAATGTTAATGCACATTCAAGAGGCAAGTTGCCATCGCCCAATAATTAGCCCCTCTAGATACAATAGCATAGCAATCAGCCGGTCTGTGTTGCTAATTGTATCAGAGAATCAATGCAATTTTCTATTCACCGTGTTTCAACCACTGCTTATTAAGTAGTATTTGCTTGTTTGTCCCTGCAGATCCGTCTTTGTCATTGCTTGTCCATCCGGGGATGGTAGGGCTACCATTTCTGTTCATCACGAGCTGCTGTATTTAATCTTGATATTAGCATGAATGCCTATAGTTCCAACCCAAGTTCCATCCATTGTTTTCATATGAATACTGCATGTCTTTATGACAATGTTGATACGATCCCTGTTTGCTACACAGGTATGAATGAGCATTATACATGAATTATTATGTAGGTAGCCATTAAGAACCCTATCGTCATCGTTTTTAATTCACATTGCAGAAAACGCATGATTCTACATATTATAGGCATACACCACAAAGATAAAGTTATGCTACGACGCTGACGCTACGTTTACGTAAAAAAATTTTGTGCAAGCAATAAAAACTTGTTTCGTTTGAATAGCTGCAAACGCCATCAATTGATGAGCTACAGCAGCCAAGAAGCCACACAATAACCTCAATCACAGCTTGATCATTATACATTATAAATTTAAAACTGCTATTACTTTACTGCTTCTGCGTAGTATATTATGCATGTATTGCAATGGCGGATAATGCGATGCCGCGACAATAACAATGATATAAATTCACGATGATGCTGATTATAATCATTATGATTACGTTAGTTGATGTTCGTTCTAGTAAAAAAAGATCTTGCCATCTCTTTCTTTGGCCAACAAAATCCTCAGAAAGGGAGTCCACGTTAAAAGTTAAGTCATGATGCCTTCTCTATACATAAAAACACCATGTTACAGAGCACCTCATATTCATATTACGTGATGGCCAATGCTTAAACAAGACGCAAGTCTATTCTCGTGCTTTCTGTGTTCTTGATGAAACTAAAGCTGTCTGGCTATTTTTTATTTATTTTGAATCCACGTTTGTCATTTTATTTCATAGCGTTCGATACGTGTGGTCTAAATTTTTTACAAATATTGGATTGGAAGGAATCTACTATGTGAAGTGCATATAACATTTATGAGGACCGAGTATCTAATTACATACTACCGTTTTTCGGAGCAAAAAATTGCATTTAATATATGTTTTGTCTCAATAGACGCTAACGAAGCAATTAAACATTTCATGTTCATGATTTTTTTGCCTTTGTTTAGGTACTAGAATCAAAAATGCATGCTTAGAAAAAAAAAGTATAGCCAGAAAGTTATTGCGGAATGATGTTTGTAGCGAGGGAGGATGCAAACTTGACGCTGATTGAGTGAGTTGGAAGAAAGGTAGGAAGAAACATGAAGTGATGAATAGTGACGAGATGTCTAGTCGGCTCTGTCTTTAGAGGAAAACACTATTTTGGCAAACGATTGCAATAAAATGTGGTTGGTTGTCTCACCTAAAAAAATTTAAAAGCGTCATCATTTTTGCAAAGAAATTTCAAAGAATAAAGCATTCAAAGAGTGTCATGATGATGCTGCCAGTGTAACTGATAAGATAAATAGTGCCTGCTATTAAAATGTCTATCTAGCATTAATTGTCAGAGAAAAATTCAAAAACAGTTTCACTGCAACGAATTGGCAAGAAAAAAAAACAGGGCAAATCTACGCATATCGACTAGTAGGGTTTTACAAGACACGCATGTCACGATAACAATGGCTCTGAAAAAGTTAACAATGCACAGAGCTCGCCTACATGCAACACACATATAAACAGCTGCAGAAACAAAAAGGGCAAAGAATAATTCTTCGTGAAAGAACGAAAGTATCACTAAAGGCAACTAGAAGGTTAATAGATGCAGAGTGAGAGAATATCTTTTAAGGAGGGATGGATGTGTGGTAAAAATGTAAAAGGGAGATGGAGGAGAAGAGGGACAGTGAAGTGAATGGTGAATGGAAAGGAGAGGGCCAGGTACTTCTGTTTATCATTTTACGTACCTGCCTCACCAAAAAAAGTTTCTCTTCGTCATCATTCTCCTCTCTCACAGCCTTTCTAGTGAGATCGAGATCTCTGTATTTAAATAAAACCTGAGCAACAATAGCAAAGTGGCTAGAGACAAGGTAAAGGATGAATACCTATACACATGCTGACAGGGGAACTTACTGGATGTACTGACAAACCTCATAATATTATTCATGGCTTCATAAAATTGTGTGTCCTTCGTCCACTTGCACTTGCTTGAGTAAAGTCCTTTTCAAGCACTCCGTTCACATTTACTCAAGAGGCATTTTCCTCGCCTCATTGCAAATGCATTGGCTACCTTGCGACGAGGAGAAAAAAATGGAGAGAATTTATGTACAAGGTTGAAGGTAGCTTAAAAGGTATATCGTTTATCATAAAGTGTTTTACCTACTTACTTGTTTTCGTGATTCTCAATAATGTATACTCATTCATATTTACGCTCACACACATAACAAGTACAATCTTCAACAATACAAATCTCTTCTGAACGAAAATCTCTATATGTTCTCTGTCGCATCAACTCCTCATTGCTTGTTCTCCGTATCATCTGTATGTAATCTACCTGATCACTCAAAATCTCGAAATATCTATTCTATGTGGTAGATACATAAAGCCAAAGTGCGGAGAATGCTACAATGTAAGTAAGCAAAAACAAGCCATTATTACATCGTCAGTGGTATACCCTTGGCCAGCATTGCACAGGTAGTAACAGTGCCTTGTAATCTTGCCACTGCAGCACCTTAAATGCACATTGGCCACTAATTTACTACTACGACAGGTAGGTATATTCACATGCGCGTAGGTAAGTAACGTTTGTTGAAACTGATTTCGTTCACTCTAGCAAGCGTGTATAGTCAGCACTACTACTGCTGCTACGATTGCTGCCAGATAAGTCAAACTAGTACGATTTTGATATTACCATCATTATTATGATCGCCACCACGTCCATTGTTACGTGTTAACATGTACATGTAAACATATTTTTAAGAATGATTATATGATGGATGCTGTGTTTTTTTATATGAATTCAAATGAACCTCACTGAAAGTAAAGCTGTATTATACATATAGGTGGATTGTAGAAGAGAGGCCAAAAAATAGTTTTAAATTTGTGGTTTGCGTATAATATCATTACATTTTACGACGATGATGATGAAGTGAGAGAAGAAATGCTGCCGTTCGCTATTGTTGCTCGTAAAGTTATAATAGGGATCGCAAATGCACACAAGTATTGTACTTCTAACTTTACTGCTAGTCGTGGTATGCACAAAACATTCATAGGTGTATAGTGGGATGTCGGGCGATGAAAAAAGTGAATTCTTGAGTGGCTTTAACATTATTGCGTATTGTTGCAGTTTACTCTACCTATTGTTGCACTATGTCGCTGCTGTATCCCTGGCTAGGCTCCCAGAAGAGCGTTATAAAAAAAATTCTATAATAAACTGTCATAGAAAAAGTAAAAATACGTAGCTGAAAAAACTGCACAAATGAAAGAGACTCTAACAATTCTCCAGTTTGCTGTAGCTCCAATAACCCGGGTATACCTGTCACGTCCGGATGTAAAGAGATAATTGTGGGATATTCTTGTTCCTGATACCTGCTTTGTACTTTTCACAAGTTTTTCTTCGTTAGAGGATAAGTTTTAGAGCAGAAAATATGGTGAATGGAATTATCCATGAATACACAGATCAGATCTGAGTCAGGTATGACATTGGGCAAACAGACAAGCTTGAAATGCTGCATAATTTTGTTCTGTTTCTTTTAGCACGTAATAATAAGGCACTATTTACAAGGCGCACACACATACACCGATCAGATTCATCATCATCATCATAATAACAATCATAATCTGTATAAGAATTGTGTAGCAGTTTAGATACAAGTAGTAACTAAACATGTCGCACTAGAGCAACTTCTCAAAGCATACAAATGAGAAAAAAGTGATATGGTAAATAGCAAATGGTATCATATCGTATGGGGTATCGTTCGTAAATATTAGGTAGTGTTGTATAGGGATGATGATGATCATGATGTTATAGTAGTATGCCCTCCCAACTAACTATAACTCCAACTCTGAGTCTCCTTCTTCCTCCTCGACTCTAATGACTTACTCTTTTTGTAGTGCCTGTTGCATTGCAGGCATGCACGCTGCTGTTGTTGATCTTACAACTACAAAGAGTGGAGTGCGGAGAGAGAAGCTCAACAGGTTGGTTTGCTCTATCCTTTCGTTCTCCGTACAACACTGCTACATTTTGGATTTTTACATACGCATACTCTCTGATTAGTTCAGCAGCAGCCTTACATTATGATTATTTTTTATTATTATATTTTCATATTCTAAATGTTTGTATTGTTTAGTTTTAGTTGAAAGAGTGGCCTGGTCTGCTAGGCAAGAGAGGAGAAGAACACTTGGTCCCACTTGTTCTGTCTGTGATGCTCATTTTCTTGTGAATCAAGTGTGTGCTCTGTGTGTGTGTGTTCTTGATGATGGAATGAAAAACTGAAATAATATTAATGAAAAATAATAATAATAAATAGTTTGATTGTAGCAAACAATAGGACTGCTACAATTATAACTCATCAAAATTACTTTGCACCGCACCTGCTTCCCCACCACCGTCATCGTCGTTTTTTTGTCATCATCAGTTATCATAGTTGTATGTTGTATCCATAAAAACAGCAAGCTATTCGACTATAAAAAAAAGTTTGCTTGCAGTTGCCCTCTGAATGAGTGACGAACTCTAACGAAGTAATAAAGAGGATGTAAATTAGTTAAATTGTAAGCATCCATTCCATCATCATAATAATATCATTGAGTTCTTTTTTCGGGAAATTATTTATTAAAAGGAAGCAGTTTGCCTCACACGAGTATATAGTCTCTCGGCTTGAATGTTGACATGTCGTATCTTTGGAGAGGATATTTAATTTCTGATAAGTTTGAACATTTTAAAGGAGACTCAATTAAGTGAATTAATTTCATATGTGCTTCATTTTAACATAGCACAAGTGGTCGTTGTCGACATCATCGTCGTGATCATCGTGAAGATGTGATGGTAGGGAATTTAGGGATGTGCTAAGCCACACAATAGATTGGAACGAAGATGGAGGACCCAGGAGAAGTAACCTAGTACTTGCTATACATACATACACAGTAGTCACAGAAGTCGGGATCACAAAAAAAAATTTAGATACCAAGTAAGGATAGAAAAGTCTTACTACGAAGACAAGGGAATCTACGACCATTTTTTTGGTACCTTGTAATAGTAACAAGTCGTAAGAACAACGTAAAAAATAATCTTTTTTATGCATCTACTTATATACATGACCAACCCGTCCACCAAATGTACCTCTTTTCTTCATTCTGTTTTGTCCGATGTCAGAAGAGAATGAGCCTTTTTGTAATAGCTGGAATGAATTTTAATTTGTCTACAAGTTATGCCGACTGAAAATCTACTATTCCTGAGAGTGCGCAACAACAAAACATGTCTATCCTCCTTTCTATGCAAGTTTTGTGCTCGCTTGATTGATTGAACTTCCAAAAGTATTGTTTTTTTTCATAGCGTGAGAATTACCACAAACTCTTATTTTTTTCCATGAACAAAGTAAATTGCTACTTTTTATGCTCAACAATAAAAGGTTATACTACTCTATGCTTTCGTTTTTAACCCTCACCATATAATCGTTATTATTTATAACTTGATTAGAGTTTTCTATTCACATCAGTTTTAATGAGTAGTAGTTCATGTTACCTACTCGTGCTTAATTTCCAGTGCGTCAATCTTTCGTGTGTTTGTGTTTTTGCGGTTCTGTGAATTTTCTTTGAAAATGTTCCCATCGTTCCATCTTCATTAGTCTCCCTGGATACTATATGCACACGGTTGAATGGATAAGGGAGAACAATTTGGAATTCAACTATCATTGAATCAGACTAACTCAACTACACAATATTAAATCTCCTGTTCAACATATATTCACAGTAAATTTCCTCCATTCTACTTTACAACTTGCGTTTTTATCGTTGCCATCATCAATATTTTTGAATTGTGTGTTTTATGCGATTGTATGTGTGTCTACACACAGGAAAAATATAATTGGGCATATTTATAAAAAAAACGATATGACTGCATGCTGAATTCATTTTCTCATCTTGTAAAATGAAACAACACCAAAACTACATTAAACAGAGCGTGTACTTTTTCCCATGCATGATACTGTATTTTAAAAAAAAGGATCATTGTTGGTTGAACTAAAGTACATCGCATTTTTTGATGCAGCACTAGTTAAACAGTCAGCCACCCCTCTCAAAGAACAAACTAAAAAGTTTCAAGAACAACAACAGAGGAAAGCAAGGACATTAAAAATTTATGATGATAAAAGCAAATGTGAAAGATGAACTTTAGATCTAGGGTGACGTTAAAAAGTGTTATGTGATGAGTTTCGTTTCATTCGTACATAAATAATTTCCTTGTGTGTGTACCTAAACAGAAGATATAATTTAAAGAGCAAAAAAGAAACAGCGTGCCTCAATTCTGCACGAATAATGTGTTTTGATGCCATAATAATTAATTATAGAATGAGACTAGGTTATAAAGTCATAATTCAGCAGCCGCGATTCAACCCGAGTCATCATTTACTAAAATGACATAAGAGTAGTAGCATCGTAAGAGAAGTAGTTTATTAAAGGCAAAAAATGAACAGAGGTCATCCAATATTGTGACAACACAGCTATTTTTATTATATACGCTCTTGTAAAGGTGGAGTAAAAATTCGGCGAAACCAGTTTGCTCTAAGAGCTAAAGGGAGAAACAGGCTTTCCAAACTTGCTCTTTCAGTGTGTAATCCATGAGAGGTGAGAAGAACATGTTGCCATTACTCGTTTGGAGCTGATAGAGACAAAGACAAAAAATAGTAGCAGCTCGGAGAAGTAATTTCGCCATGGAAGCACACGTTGCTAATGGAAATGATCAACGTTGCTGCTGGAGCACAACGGCTGCTGGGAACAGTAGCAGTAAAAGTACTTGGTGGAGAAAAAAGGAACGTAGAAAAGCCAGCTTGTCATGGTGTCGTTACAAAGGTTACAGTGATGAGGACGATAGTGCATTAACTGACAGGACCGACAGTGGAAGTGTCAGTGGTGGTGGTAATGCGTGTTGCATCAGTGCAACAGCAAATAAGCAGGATGAAGATGTTTGGATAAGTTGTACGGATAAATCTTCAGAGGAAACAAGCGGAAGTGCCTCAAAGCACCTTCGTCATCAATCTCGCTGCAATCATTGTTGTCAGGACAGTCATGAAAATAGTGACAGTGTTAATGATAGTGCAACAATGGTTGTTAGTCCCTTTCATCATGAGGATGGCAATACGGAGGACGATGATTGGAAGCCTTGTTGTGACGCTGTAGTTAATTGTACTGCTGAAACAATAATTAGTCTTAGAGGAAAGCAAGTTGACAATGCCAAATCTTCCTATTCTTCTTTAAGTAATGCACTTCCTATTTCTTCATGTCATTCTACTTATGTATCATCATCGTCTTGCTCGCCATCATCAATGACAGCACCGCCGTTGTCGTCGCCATGTTCAAAAGAAAACACTGGTACTGGAAAACCGAGTACTCTCCTTCGTACCATTCCATTTTGGATTGTTGCGGTTCTTGCTCTTTCCATTCAGGTAAATAAATTATAATGCCAATATTATTATTACTACTCAAGTTATCATGCTCTGAATTATCCGTCCAACCAATAAGAGTCCTCATCATCAGCAGTCTTCATTCATTCATAGTTTCCCTTCTTTCATACCTCAACTCGTTAATTACTTTCAGTTGCCCATCAAACACAATTAGTTTTTAAATACTTTTATTTTTCTACTCTCTTCTTACCACTTAGCATGTGCACTCATATGTATATAAATTATCTCCATTCATTCAATTGCTACAATATTTTGAAGAAGAAGAAAAAAAAAGAACTTTCTTTTCGTTGTCTTTCCGTAGTAAAATATTACTTACCATAACTTAGAGATTGAAATTGAACTTCATGCTCATACTGATGTGTTAAAGGCGATAGTTGTAAAAAAAATCATGACGAGGAAAGATGCGCCTACTTTATTTGTGCTGCCCTGTGCCTTTGTTATAATTAAATTTTCATTTTATTAGATGAGCTCATAACCAAGCAATGCTCAGAGTAGCACAAAATAAGTGCTCGATAGTCAAAGTATTTTAAAAATCTTCATCATTTTAAAAGAGATCATTGTAGTAGATAAAGTGCAAAATGAATTCAGCATGAACCTTTTTTTTTTTTTGATGTGCTGAGCATTACCAGAGATCCTCACTTAATTCTGGCATCATCGATTTTTGAATGCGTCATTATTTTCAGTATGCAAAAAGCAACCAGTGAATGCCCATCTATACAGTGAGCAAAAAAAATTATATTGGTAACAGGAGCAAATGTAGTTAACACAGTAAGGAGTTTAGAATCACTACTGCACTTACTTTTATTGTAGTTGACCATGTTTTCACGCATAAGAAAAGTTTCGAAAAGTATTATTGGTAGAAAGCTGGTAGAATATGAAATGTAAGTGACGATGATGCATTTAAATTTGAGAAATTCATCTTCTGTAATTTATGAAGCTGCAGGCAGGTCATCATCATCAAGATCATCAAAGTGCACACACACATAAAAAAACGAACGTTCAGCAAGTGAGTGATGAGGAGAATGAGAGGAGGAGGATATCATTATTATTTTTGTTATTTTTATTTCTGTCTGCTCTGCTATGGGGAATTGAGAGTGAGTGTGTGCCACCATATCATTATGAAGTTTACACATGCAAAACAAAAAGGGAAAAATGAAATGAGCAAACAGAGCGCTGCAACAAATCCGAACAGTGAAGCACAATGCAAATTAGAACGCTGTTGGATGCAGCAGTGTTAGTTTTTATGTGTCTTAAAGAAAATATTTTGTACTGTTACTTTATCGCTACTGTATTCTTGTCGTTTTGCATGTATTTACACAATTGTTGTCATTCTTCAAGAAACGTCAAAATTGAAAGATAAAAAATAAACGTTGCATGCAGTAATGACCACCAGTAGTTCTCCCCCAGTAGCACAAGTTTGATTGTGATTACATTCAAACCATAATTGTTACAACTGCCTAAGTTTCTGCATATATGGTGAAAAATGATAATATGTGTAAAATATGAACTTCAAAATTGTGACATTACCCAATTGCTTTGAATAATAATAAATGTTTGGTTGATGTGGTGGTGGTGGGGGAGATCGTGATAGGTAACACGTAATAATAGTGGTTAGCACTGTGCATGCATGATTTGAAAGTTGCAAATAAGAGAAAAAACAAAGAAAGAAAAAACATTTTTTGTGTATGTTTAGTTCTTTCTTACTTTTGAAGGCAAAGTTCATGATGCTGACGCTGACTGATTGTTTAACGCTAAGCGCACGGTGGCGCGGCGTTGTTCTTCTTGTTGATTGATATGATGCCAAAAAAAGAAACTTAAATATCGACCTGTCTGTACACTTTTATTTAAGAGCGTGTGTGCTTGCACAAAAGAGCGTAGACCTTTGAAAATGCATGGATGCTGCTGGTATATGATACTTTGATTTTTTACTTATCTCTGCTAGTAGGTACTCAGGTAATAATGTTTACATGTCTACATAGTATTATGTGAGTGAAATGAAGTAAATTGGTGTAAATTTCACAGAAATGAATGATAATGTCATTCACAGAAAGTTATATCTGATTATTGATGGTAGGCACATAATATATGAATACTGCACAGTGAGGCCTGAACACTGTCATTAAAATGTGCTCGTTAATTGTATCGCAAATTGCGGATCGGTAATGCTACACAATTGGATGATGAGATGATTGGCCGTGCAGTATGGAAATTTCTATCAATTTCTTGCTAAAGGCTGAATTACGAGCTCAATTAGTCATTCTCCATCAATGCATTACTGTGATTGTAAATCTACCTCTCTGGAATAGAAATGGCAGACATGCAGACATTCATGATTCACGAATACAATATTTTGTTGGCATTAATCCTGTCAGCCTACTCGTCGGCTATACTTTGGAATGATATAATATGAAATTAAACAAATTTGACCAAAATCGCTATTATTTGTGTCATTAAATCATGTGTGTACAATGATCAATTTCTCTGACAACTGACAAGTGCCAACAATATTATACCGTGGATTTCCCCTCCCCCAAATACAACAATGCCAAAATGCCAACGCATACACAACAAACCTCAAAGTTCCTTTCTTTTCCATTCCAATTTACACATGCACATATACATAGCTCCATTAAAACTGCATACACTCATCGTCAGTTTGAGGGATTTGGCCGATTTGGGTACATGGTACATGCATGTTAGTAGTTGTAATTTCAGTTGGGTGGCTTGTAGAAACTAAAAAATAGTTCATCTAATACAAAGCACAACTTGCGCACACATTGTTGTCTTGTAACTGCTACATTCAAGATTTTAAGAAAACAGCAACGACAACATTTTTCTCTTCTCGCTTCAGTGCCCATCATCATCACAGTAATAAACGTAAACATTTAAACTATGTAGTGTTCATGTGATAAATATATACATTTACGTACCAGAGAAAAATGCAGTTAAGGTGTAACGAAAAAATTGGGATGTTTTTGGAGTACAGGGATGATGATGATGATGACGTGTTTTGTGCGTATGCACATTGTTGTGTGTGCGACCTGCGACGCAATGCTATGATACGCATAAAAGCCATCACTTCATGTGAAGGTATTTTTATTTCATCATAATTATCGTGAACATTGTTTTTCTGACTCTGAACATTTTTTTTACGTAGCGTAACATTTGCATAAGTAAGGGATTATTATGATTATATATGTGAATGTGATATTAATGAGGGTTGGTATTTGATATCTTATTAACTGCAACTGCCATGACATGAACTTACATGTTGTTCAAGTAGAGAAGGTTTTTTTAGCTTGAGTTGAGGCGAAACATTATCGCATATTAAATGATATAATGGGTTTGGTATGACATACTGAAACGGTCCCAACGGTAACAGTGTTAGCAGTTTTTGAGGTTTTGAATTCGCAAGTAGGTGGCTTGTTTATTATACAACATAAAATTATTATGCACGCTATGCTAAGATATGCGTAATAATAGCTCTCAGGTTTCAGTACCTATGTAGTTAATTTTAGCTATGAAATTTTGCATAAACATATGTACCTATAAAATACATGCTGAGTTTAAATGTATGCGTGCTGTAATTAATTTTACTGTAGTAAATTGTTAAATAATAATCCGTTGTTGGAGTTTTCAATGTTTTCAAAACTCAGGGCAACAGAAAGTGCATCATTCATATGGTAGATGATATACTTTTGTTATTGATGACTGATGAAGTTATAAATATCATTTCTATTAATCTTTCGTACACTGAAATGAAATGCGATTTAATAGAAGTTTCAACCTTTTACAATTTGGCAAATAATTTTACCATAGCATAGCATCAGTAAAAACTAATATAAACCAAAGTGCCTCAAACTTATGAGCGTACCAATTTTTGCAGGTTTTTTACTGCAAATAAAATGCCACCAAGTAAAAACAGAAGTGTCAGGTACAACAATCGTGACAACGTAACAATAATTAATGACGATGATGATCTTGATCGAGATAATGCAGAGTGATGAATTACATATTTGAAGTCCTCCAATAATTACCGGATGACGATTACTTCACATTCATATATAAAACATTGTCCTCCTCCTCTTCATATACTGCCTTTCAATTAATGATTAAGTGTAATTGTAACATTTGTCCTTTACTAAATTCCAAGATAATAGTACATTTTAAATTGAAACAATGATAAATTCATTTCCCATTACCCTGACTTATCGTAATAAATGTTGTCAGTTGTGCTTTAAAGTGCCTATCACCACCACCCATAATGATAGTATCTTAATCTTGATGTGTTTTGTACTACCTTCCTCCCTCCATGAATATATTAGATCTAATCGCATTAGATTTGATAGTAATATCCCAAACGAAGGCAATTCAGCTAGTAAAAAAATACCAAAACAATGTAAGCTTTGATTAGTCCATAAAAATGTCTTTGGAACAGGAAAAAAGTAACTTTAAAATTGCATTATGAACTTATGCACAACACGTGCTTGAATGTAAAAAAAATGTGAAATAAGAAAGCATAATATTCAGGAAGTTGTAAAAGAGACATTTTCTGGTAACTTTCCAGGTAAACTCGGTAGCCAGAATTAGAATCATTATTATTTCCAATTGTTCAACATAGTACCTATTTATGTGGATGAGTTTGAGAAGAATAGCACGCACGACTTTGATATGCGAAATTTACAACAAGCTCCACGTGCCTTATGAATGGAATGGGTGAACATGTATGTAACGTTATTAAAAATATAACACAATTACTTGCTGATGCATCTACATTTGTAATGAAGATATAGATAGAAAATGTTATGGGGTACATCTGGCTCATTTAGACAGAAAGACAATGCATAATATTATTTATATTGTCTAACGTCTGTTTACACAATTCACCTGTATCTACTACTTGTTGAATTTTTCTTTGCTACTTCACCTATACTTATTTTTTTATATGAATCGGAAGTTGTATTTATTATCACAACATAGCGCAATTAGTACAGCTGCCCCTGCAGTGCTTGTCTATATTATTATTATAATACATTTTTACAACAATATTTTTTTTACGTACGCAGGCTAATAACAATATGTCAGTAATCACTCAAAAATATGCAATTACAACAGTTTTTTTTATCTGGTAGCATCGTGATCATCGCGACCCGATTTTCAACTTGCTACTTTGCACAAGTACAGATTATATAAATGTGGGTGGATGTATGGCATAATATTATGTCGATGTTTTATACGTTGCGTCTGAATTGCATTTGTTGTTATGATAAAGATAATTCCTTTCTTTTTGCATGATAATAAACAATGTGCATAATATATTATGCATCTTTAAATGCATGTACTTCCGACGGAATGGCATATAAACCGCTTATCTTATCATCAAGAAACGTGTATGCCTGTGCAATAGGAATTCAACAAAGGAAGGCTAATGTATGCAGGAAAAACGTTAATAACATGAGCACATCTTACAGCATATTAAATGATCTAACAGAAGATGGGCGCACGTGAGTAAAACGTGTATGCGCATAAACATTCCGACATTAGTTAATGATGTTCATCCTGACATAGGATTTGCCGAAATTATACAACTCAGTTATTGTCTCACATTTCAGCAATTTATGCGTTTGAAATGTGAAACAAATGCACTAAAATAGGATGCTCATGTTTTATGGCTTATAAAATATAAACCATGTCAAAAACGATGAGCAATGAATTAGCAAAAGTGTAAGCGTCTCAACTTGTATTCAAATGCCAGTTGACAATTCACAATAATTTTATAACTTTGGGCAATAAAAAATCAATTGAATTCGAAAACGATAAAGAATACTAATTCTAATGCTAGTTACTCCATCAAACTCACGTATTACATACGATAGATGTACCTCTACTCAAGTGTGTTTCTCATTGTTCATCTCCTACTGTTTTTTAAATAGATAGCAATATTTATTCATGATTCATGGCTGTAATAAAAAATATTGGATTAATTTGTTTAGTACTACTCAATTAGAATGACGCAATCGCTAATAATACATCATCTTAAATCTTAAAGATATACTTTGCGATTAGATTAATCCTCTAATGCTGAAGTATTCGACCGATGCTGGTTTATAAGCAACCCACGCATTTTCTATATGCTAGTGCTTCATGCAATATTAATGCATCTTTGATGTCAGTTAGGATTGCAGCAACAGAAATGAGCAAATGGAACATTTCAAATCAATGCATATTCATTGCGTCAATAGTCTGAGCAACTAAAGTGAAATAACCAGGAAAAAGTCATTACTATTAAGTCATCCGTATTTTACAAGTGCAAACCGGCAGGTATGATTTTTTACCATTTTTAAGTGATGCATTCTGCATGATTGATGGAACTTTTGGTTAAAATGGAATGTATAATTATAAATAATCAGAGGAAAGATTATAGAGCTAGTAACATGACTAATTGCGGAAGATGTATAATTTTTATAATGTCAATATTTTTATTTTGTGTTTTCAGCTTTGCTATGGAGCTGATCTAGAAATTCAAGTGCCTGTAACTGATTTCAACGATCCGAACGGACTCTATCGACTAGACTACACTCCACCAGTGGGTTACCCGGAGTCAAATTCGACATTTATCGCATCAGATATCGCGAGCTCAATTAGTTTTCGCAATGGACTTCCCGGGACAAAATACAGCTTTAGGCTTCACTATACAAACGATACAATTCACGACTGGTTGACCTGGACAGCCTCTATCACTACAAGTAAGCCATTTAATAACTTCCAGATATGTACTTAGATCAGTTTTGTCTATCTTTTTTTTTGTAATTCCTAATGACACCCTTGATATTTTTAGTTCCCGATCCACCCGCAAATCTTTCAATAAATGTGAGACACAACCGTCCAGTAAGTGTAAAATGGGATCCTCCAGTGATGGGTGGTTACTCCAAGTTCAAATTGAGACTGATTCCTCAGAATGAAGGAGCCGGTCAAGAGCAACCGCGTAGTTTTATTGAAGAAAAAACTTCCCTTACATTGCCTGACCTGAAGCCCGGTGCCTCTTATGAAGTTCAACTGTTTACCATTTTTGAGAACAAAGAATCCACAGCTTATCTCTCCAACAATTTCACAACAAGTAAGCTTCAGCTTCTCTAAATGAAGTGTAACCTCTTATCATGCTAACAACCCAAGCCAGCAAACCTCTCAAATTGCCTTCTTGATCTTGACAATGAAATACATGCCACGCTCTACTTCAACATAGATACATATACTGTGAATGCAACCATATATTACGACTTTATCTTGGCATAAATAATTAAATCAAATTATTGCTCGTCTTAGAAAAGCTATTTAAATTTTGGACTGCTGCCTACTTCATATTATACCGACCTTCATATAGTTTACTCATGCAATATTTGTAACAATGACGGCCAGAAGAAAAAAACTCACATCATTCAAAGCGTATGAAATTAAATTAACTAACTGAACGATAAATTCTCAATATCAGGATATCTCGCACGCACCTTGCCCGTGCCATTTTCTGGACGTGTACTGTATAACTTGCTGACCTCGCTGAATGCATGCTTCTTGAAACGATTAAAAATTTCTCATGATGCATTCTTGATACGACATAGTCACCAGAAAAACTTAATGATTATAATGCTGACGCAGCTAATGTATTAATCATAGCAGTCATTTTTTTGTGTGTGTAAATGCATGACATGGCATGAGAGACTTAACACAACAGAAGAGGCAATGTACCTACGTCTGATTATTAAAAAAATTAAGCAAAAGTACAAGTGCTCACATCACGTCACTTGTGTGAGAAAGTGGGGCGGAGTATTTTCCTCATTGACATTCTCAAACCATTTTAAAAAGAAATTTGACAGAATCATTAAAACAAATGCAAAAATCTTTTAATTTTCACTACTACAATGACGATGCATGCACGACAAAAATTTTGACACGACTAATGACGAAGGACACGGTTTTTTTAATGAATTAAATGTGTACTTCAGTGATTTTAATAATGATGAATGAAACTTTCAGAGCCGAATACGCCTGGGCGGTTTATTGTATGGTACCGAAATGAGACGACATTGTTGGTGTTATGGCAACCTCCATATCCAGCAGGAATATTTACAGGGTATAAGGTACGTGTTTGACAAGTTTAGTTTGATAACGTGGCAGTTAGTGTTTTTTATGGTTTGGTTGCAGAAGTCATGACTAAATGCTCTTTATTAATTTAAAGGTGAAAATAGAGCCGAGGGATGCAGGGCGTGACAGTGAGCTGGATGTCGCGCGAGAAGGTGAACCGCCTGGACCAGCTCAAGCAGCATTTAACAACCTTATTCCTGGTCGGGCATACAATATTTCTGTGGAAACGGTATCCGGTGACCAGATCTCTGCCCCAACTGTAGCACAGTACCGCACAGTTCCTTTACGAATATCAAATTTGACGTTCGATCCGCAGTATATAACGCCTTATAGTTTTCAAGTGTCATGGGATCCTCCGAAAGGATATTCAGAGTTTGACAGATATGCTGTGACAAATCAGGGGTTGGGTAAAAATGTCACGCCTGTCATAGTTCTTAAGAATGAATCCACTGTGGCAGTGTTTGACACAGACTTGGAGCCTGGAAAAACGTACACGATTTCTGTGAAAACTGTATCGGACAAGGTTCCTTCGTGGGCGGTACTTGGAAATGTCACAACGCGTCCTCTCCCTGTGCAGCATATTATCAATCACACAGACCCAGAAACTGGTGAAGTGCTAATAGAATGGCAACCACATCCAAGATCCAGACAGGACCACTACAGAATTACCAGTCAAGAGGCCGAAGCATTTGGGGAGAACGTCAACTCGATCATTGTGGAACAGCCCAGATTCCAAGTGTCCAGTCTATTTCCAGGTCGTAACTACTCAATCTCTATTCAAGCTGTAGCAAATGGAATTGAGTCGGAGGAGGTGTCAATATATCAAGCGACCAGACCTTCATCCCCGATCGTAGAAAACCTCACTGCATTGGACAAGGGGCTTACAATTTCCTGGAAGTCGGATGTAACATCCAGACAAGACATGTATCTTGTCGAGTACACTCGTAACGATACCGGTGAACAGTTCAATGCTACCACAGTGGAAGGTCAGATTAGTATTGGAGACCTGTATCCTGGCGCAACGTACAGCGTCCATTTGTACGCCGTTTCCCATGGTCTTCTATCTGAAAAGCATGACTACTACCAGACAGTCTTCCCCAATCCACCTCGCAATTTTAGTGTGTCTCGCGTATCAAACTCGTCCATTCATCTACGATGGCTTCAACCGCACAATTCCCTGTACTCAGGGTATGTCCTTC
>JAQIXX010003297.1:0-20290 GCA_034700605.1 Willowsia nigromaculata | reverse complement strand
TACGAACATTCCTTGCACTGATTGCTCTTTCCTTCCACGCCATAATGGAGGGTGTTGCGATAGGATTGCAGGTTAGCTCTTCCCTCTCATTTTTTCCATTCTAAATCGTTTGATGTTTGATGAAAGAGTTCGTTCATTTTTTCCCTTTTTAGTATCTAAACACGTATGCTCTGTATGTCGGTATGTGTGTGGTGACGTGCCTCAAAAACATTTCATTGTGTATATGACATCCGCATAAATTTCTCTTTTCTCAGAGCAGAAGAAGGAAAAGTTTAGTTTTGCATTTCAATGGGAGAAGTGCGCCCGACATACATCAGATCTTAAAATCCCACCAGGAGCACTGAATAATCTTTTGTACTCTTCTTTGACAGAGTTCTTCAAATGTATGGGTAATGTTTGGCGCAGTTGCCTCTCACAAATTTGTAATCTCATTCTGCATGGGGATGGAACTCGTAGCGTCTGAAACCAAACCACTCACTTACGTCACTTCTATAATATTTTTTGCCGTCATATCACCAATCGGAATCATTATTGGATCTGTCCTTGCTTCGGATGACTCTGCGGAAAGTTTACCTGTCACGGTGATAGAGGTACGTGTGAAGTTTTCTATTTCAAATGTGATGAAGGGAACGTATTGCGCTGTAGATCAATGGTGTTAGGCTTGGCAAGTGACTATAGAAGTTACACTTTGGCAATGGGGAAAATTGAAATTTTCTGTGGTAAACCGTAAAATGCCGATGTTTTTCTTTCCAACACTTTAATCCTAGTAATCGTTGCAGTTAGGAGTAGAATAAATGAATTTGTAAATATGTTTTTTATGATTGTCTTTTGTTCATTTTTATTTCAGGGCTTAGCATGTGGAACACTCCTTTATGTCGTCTTTTTTGAAATTCTTAACCGTGAACGTGAAAGGAAAAGCTATTCCATGTCCAACTCGAAAGCAGTGGGCTTCATTCAGTTTTTAGCCTTAGCTGTGGGACTTGTGAGCATGGGTTGTCTTCTGACATTGACGCATGGACATGGCTCGGAGTCTGATGATGATCATGGCGATCACAGTCACTAAATATTTTGCTTTTAGCTCTTCATAATAAAGTTAAGCTTGAATTAGTATGGTTATGGTGTATTGAGTGCAAATACAATTTTTAAAATCTGATGTAATATTGCTTGTGCACTTTTAGGATGGCAATTCTACGATTACGTCGCTGCGGTGTTAAATTATGGATATTGCTTACTTAAATAGGATTACCTACAAATGCTCACTCACTATGCCACTATTGTTCAAAATATGATATGATATACCTAGGTAAGCTGACAGATTTTCCAGTTTATGGATTATAGAGTCTACATAAAGCATGAGTGAAGCTATGATGTTATCTTAATTTTATTGCCATCACTGCTTTCACATGATATTGAAATGTAGCTGCCAGCGTTTTAATGGAAAGTTTTAAGCCAGGTTGAAGTCAGATGCATACTTTGCATAAATGAAGCCATTAAATTTTGAATTAGAGCTGTTATGTTTTAGTATAAAGTTTACGTGTCACACAAAGTTAGGCAGTTCCATGATATCATTAAATAAGCAGTTAAACAAAGCAAAAATTAAATCTATTTCCAGTCTGCTCAGATGTTAAATTAACAATGTGTTGGCAATTAGGGAGTAAGTAGTAAATAATTGTTTTCTTGAACATGAGTTTGGACCGCATTAGAGCAATAAAGGTTCTGCAATATTTCTATTAATTATTGCGTCATAGCAGTCACAAACAATGCAAACTGTCATATGTTACGTTCCATGTTACTATTGCAAAAACATGTCTTAGCATGTGCATGATCATAATTACAAAACGTAATAATTCATACAGAGATTTTAAATGTTGGCATACACAATATCTTAAAAACTTTCTTCAACTTCATGATAGTGATGGATGACACAGACACTCTAATAATATGTAACAGTGTAATTGGATCATTCGCTACTTTGTCTGCAGTTTTCTTTGTATTTCTAAAGCAAAGAAGCGCTAATTTTACACATCAGTTGCTGCTCACTTTTCAGTATAATCTTTCTCCGTTTATTACAGCACAATACTTCTCGGTATACAAGGAGGCGTAGGTGTTCACCATCATATTGGAATAAAAGGACAAAGTATAGCATAATATTCATTTCACAATCCTTTACCTTTCCTTTCCCATAGAATACTGATCACTTGAGTAGTGGTTTCATCCAACTTTCAGTCCCTCTCCATCAAATTGTGTTGGAAGTTGGAATGGGTTTCGAAATGAATCTCATATATGCATGTACAATGTATATGTATTATATTATAATATTTTATAACATAAACTATATAATATAACAACAACTAGAAATTAGACACCTTTGCATATACACAAAAGTATATCACTAGGTAGTAAGGAAAGTAATACTACTATACATAATAATATCTACTGACCTACAACCACACACAATTATTACACTTTTGCTGCAAAACTTTGAACGCGCCTATTTGAGTCTAGTTTAATCTGATAATAACAAGAGAAACTTTCATGCTCGTTAAAATAAAATGACTACAATGTGACTAGAGATAATCCAGGACAATAATGCACTGTATGTAACTGACAAGATTTGATTCTAATTAGCCGTGTTTGCTTACGCTGACAAGGACTTTCTTTTCAGTTTCCAATATTCAGTTTCCATACAAAAATGCCTGTCACTACTGCTGAGCTAGTAGTTTGTCCAAAAGAAATATAACAATTTATGTTTACTCAAGTGTACACTTTTTTTCTAACAACCGGGTATTTCTGGCTGGATACAAAACAATGTAAGTAGCCGCTTATAAAGTATCCATATACATTATGCATAGGTAGATGTAGGCATATAGTTATTAAATTATTCACTTAAATCTCTTGATACCACGTTATAATTAAAGTAAAATTTGTTCAAGAGATGGATCCTTCTGTCCAAAGTCCTAACATATACTTTGTAAATCTCACAACTCAAGTACTTTGTTATAATAATCCAAGAATACAATATATACGTGTCCAACCAAATAATATCAAATAGTACAACAAGACGTGTTATAATAAGCACGTACTCCTTTCGTGCTTCTTTTTCATTGAATCTTGTTGTTATATTTCGGAGGTGTACATCAGGTTATAAAATATATGGTTAAACATATGTCTGCATGAATTAGTCCCATAAAAATTGTATTTCAAATAGATGAATCAACTTCCACCGACTTTTATAGATAATTTAGTTTTCAGGAAAATTACATGTATATATAGGAATACATAGACACCCAGTATCATCACGTAATGATGATATTATCACATTCGTGCATCAGCTACATAACCGTCAGATAAAAATTTCAAATGCGGTCATCCACATATTCTTTTTGAATACTATCATATTATACATTTGAACACTTGACGACTTGACTAATGATGGACCCAAATGTTTTCCGTACAGAAGATCATCACAAACGATTTGAAAGTACATATTATGGACATTTTTTATACCTATAATAACAATGGAGCTGTTATCAAAATAAGAATAATCCTCCCTTTGTACATTCATTCTGTGTAGCACCAATAAATAATTTGTTACATATTTAACATTTAGCTTTAATGTATTAATCTCTACTTCCAGCATTCTTGTGAATACTTAAATTTCCAAAATTGAAATGCATTTTCAGATTACACCAGTCTAAAAACTATCCGCGATAGAGCAATCTCACTTATTAAAATCTCAATCTTGTTTCCCATGTTCCCTCGTCATTTGTAATAATGCAAAACGACTCAAAGACTGCAAAATTAAACATCAGAGCCTTGGAATTTCACTTCCAGTTTGACATTGGTATGCACGGATCCATTTGTTTGATGATGATGATGGTGGTGGTGGTGGTGATGATGACAATTAGTATGAGCAGCGTTGCTGCAAAGAGTCATCGGAGTAATTTCTGTGAGAACAATCCCCTGTGAACGAGAATGTGAGGAGTGAGATAGACTAGGTGGACCCACAAGAAGTTCCCTTTCTCGTCGCTGCCTTTTCCGGAATCTTTCTCCACAGCATTTGTTAACATTTTCCTGTTTAAAAGAAACAAACCACAACCATACGTTACTCTCAAAGTATCAAAAGTACAATCATACTATTCAAAGATCCTCAATAAAGCACACTACGTCTATTACATCTAGTTTGCAAACACTTTGAATTTCTCGAACAAACACCCACACACTGCAGAGGATTCAATCGAAAATAATGAGTCTATAAACTACAACTTCATTCGAACATCAATTAGAATCAATAAAGTTGACTATTCATATAGGTAAAGACAGAACAACATGGTAGAGAGTAGAGAGAGAGACAGAAAGAGAGAAAAAAGTAGAGAGCTAAGCTAATTCTAAAATAGGTGTATTTAAATGTACTATACATGATGGTAGACATTTTTGTAGGGAAATATTCCATTCTTTCTCAAGTAACCCCATACACGACAGTCATTCTTCCCTTGCTTTCACCAAGCAGTATAGTGTGTATATATATACTGTGTTCTAATTCTAAATGGAGTACTCGAGGAAATGGTACTCTAGTCTAGTAGTGTCATTACACAAGGTATTATGGTTATATTCTAATCAGACCGTTTTGAGTTAAGTCTTCGTGCTTGTTTGTACTGGTATCTTTGTGAAGTTGGATGTGACAAGTGGATAAATATAGATACAGTTACATAATATATAAAACATTCTGGAGTGACTTGGAATTACAATAATATAGTAAATTTATGTATATCTCTGATTCATCTAACAATAAGAAACTTAATTTTTTACGAAATTTGAACTGATCGTATGAGATGAAAAATACAAGAGAACTAAGTAGTAAGTTTTGATGGAATTCTTTTGAGAGATAAAATTAGGGCACGGGATAGAAAGGCTCCAATACGATGAGTTCATTACAAATACGAAAATTACTACAATTGGCAATGCATCATCAAAAGCTTTAGATGGAAAGTCTTGAATACTGAACACCAATTTTCGTAGGAAAACTAATTTGATGTGGAAAAAAAAGACACAAAAAGGTGGATCTTTTTCCTCATGAAAAGTTCAATGTTCATGATGACACGCTGGCAGCAACTTTTCAATGCTGCTTTTTGCATAGCAGTTCTAAAAAGTAAACTCAATTTATTCGTACAATACAAAATAAATAAAGATAATTACCAAGAAAAACAGAAACTCAAATTATTGTTGCTCCTAAATAAATATTTATATTATTTCCCAAAAATATTTTCTTTCGATATTATACATAGTTGGTGTTGTTGCCGTTAGAAGAGAAGTATATACCATCAATAGCAACATTTTACAGAAATACAAAGGCGTTGTATCAGTCATGCAATACAATATGTTTAAATACATTTCACACTACTCATGCAATTCTGTTAACACCGATATCTATAAATATAAATACAAATAATAATTAATTAATTTTCTTGCTTTTTCACACATTAGATTGTACATGCAATTTCATGCTAGCCATGCTACCCAAACCGTTTTTAAAATACAAAAAGTTCTTCATGCATCGATTTTGCATTAAAGTTAAAATCGTTTGTTTACTTATAAGAAGCTGGCATGCAATAGTCAATCAGTAATAGTTATAAAACTGTACATAAGTTAAGTTTAGAGAATATTATAATACATTAATCATTAAAATATTTGCATTCGCTACACACAAGGCGTCACACTGAAATCACTTTTTGTATGGTCACTCAAAAATACTCAAGTGTGAACACTGACCTTATTTCATTATCTGTAACAGCAAACTTTCCCAGTCCAAGTGGTTTTGATACAGAGCAACAATAAGGCTGGAGAGTAATATTACTTCTCCATTTTCAATTTTGTTCATTCTAGTAGCAAAAGTTGCATAAAATTGATGAACAGTTCAAAAATATGTACATAATATCATACACTAATAGGTAGTGGCTGTAACAGTTCTACTCTTGCTTAACGTCATGTTGTCGCACATGTTTTAGCATTCGACATAGGGTTTAGTAAATGTGCGTCTTTGAAAATTGATCAAAAAGTTTGATTAAGAAATATATTCCAAAAAGAGCAAGACAAAAAAGGGTCAATATAAAAAGTACCAGATGCATGCATGTACTGGTGTACTACTTACTACACTCCGTTGACAGATGTTGAAAATCTTACTGATGTAAGTAGATGTTAAGAACCTAGAAAAAATTGACATTATAGGGGAGCGACAAGTGCTTCCAAAAATCGATAGAAAACGTAAAATTATTATGAGTGAATATTGGTTAGTACAATATGATGAGTGTGATATATTAAGAAATGATGGCTGAGCCACACTTATGTTTTGCCAAAAATTTGTTTCGATGAATATGAAGTTACTATATGTATAATAATGAGGTTTCAGAGTTTTGTATTTGAAATCATTCCGTTTCCGTTATTTTGCTGATTGTTTGCAAAAGTCAACGTGACAGTGGAATAGACGAAAAACTACCAGAGCGAAAATTGTTTGTCCATCCATCCATCATCCATCTCTCTCATCCGTTACGATTGAGTTAGAGTTGGTGAAAGAGTAAGCGTACCAAATTGGATTGGTATTGCGCATATAGAAAAAAGCAACATTGCAAATTGTAACTCTATCAAATATATAATTAACACATTTTTATTATTATAATGAATATCTAGTGTTTAACGTAGTTCTAAGTGTGACACAATAACACAGACAATTTTTGTATAATTGTTAAAATATCGTTCATATTTAAATACATAGTACAAACATATTTACAGAACCTCTATATAAATAATATCGAGACGCCATTTCCTATCGCGTTATAAACAGCTTACCTGCACAATTGTTTACCTTTTAATAGTTCCATTTTTACTTTAATTATAATACGCACCACATACTCAAAACTAAACCTATCAAACGAATTTAATAAAACGCTATCGTGGGAGCATTTTTGCCAAAAAATTTACGACTCTATTCCAAATTGCATTATTCCTTATAATTAAGCCTCCATCTATTGTTTTACTCCTTTTACTCCGTCTCATAGAATACCTTCATGCATCTTTGGTTGTGCTATAATATGCAATATGAGCTAAATTGATAAAGCATTTCTTATGTCAGTAGTCACTATACGGTGAGCTCTGAATAAAAGTCAATTATTTTTATAAGATTACGTATATTCAGAGGAAAACGTTCAATATTTCACTTTTGAAAAGTGACTGAAAGCACCTTTATACTATACAGCACATATATATTCAGATTTAACCTTATGTAATATATTCTTTTAATATTTTTCAAAAGTTTGTTCGTAGTAAGATTCACATTATTTGGATTTGTAATTTGTAAAATTGTTGCGTTCAGTCTTTCACATTTTTCGTGCTTCCAGCTATAGGTATATACATCATTCATCAGTATTACTTGTGAGATGCTAGGTCGTTCATCCTCATTACAAACTTTCATGAAAACTTGTCGCAGCAAGTACACCTACGTGCTATTATATTCTGTAAAAATGACGAATCTTCCTTTGAGAAATTATTTTCAAGTTTTTCAACAAAATTTCTGCCGAGAATTGGAACTGGAACTGTGTTAGGAAAATTTTTCGCATGCAATGGTAATAAGATTTATGTAAGGTGGGAATAAAGACAGTTGAGTTTCTTTATCCGCTCTTCCACCACATTAAAATGTCATTCAAGGAGGAGGAAACCATTGCCTGCCACAAGTTCGAACAATGTGCCCATTCTACTACTTCTTTTACTTTTGCCCAGCTTTGCATAAGATTTCGCCAGCACAAAATCATGGAACATTTTCTTTGCGGAAGCAGCATAGTAGTTGTTGGCTCGCAAAACAAAACAAAAACTAGCAAGTTCGATCTCACACGTAGTAGATCATCTAGTAATTCTAGTAGTTTTGTACGAGGTTCTAGTGTTAGGAAGTATACATTTAGGTACATGATAGCGAAACGCAGAAAACAAGTAAATTTTTGCACAATTTACGTATCATTAGCCATAGCTATTTATTTATCTAACTTAGAAAACATCAAACATCTATTTACTGTATCCTGCTTCTGTGCAGTGAAATGCATTACTTAAGTACTCGATCAATCTCAATGACTCTCTGTTCCTAAACTTTTAGCCACCTCATTAATAAAAGATCCTTCCGTCATCATCTCTCTACTTATGTACACAATATGTCGGAGGTTTAATCCGACAAGCTATATATAATCTATAACATATAGTCGAAATCCTTTATTACGCACTGTCACTCAGATAATATTGTACTTGAGTAATGCTATTAGTTTAAGCCAACGTGCAAAGTGCAAACTCCATACATACTGGAATCAAAATTTTGGTTGAAATGGAATATTCTGCAGTAGCAGTGCAAGTTTCCAATTTAGATTGGTTCTCTCTTCTTTTCACACAGAAAAATATCAACTTTTTTAATACTTCCAGTTTCAAGACTTTTTTCTGGCACAAGTGGCACTTAAAACATGATTACTCTAAGAATACACGACTAGGAAGACTATATATATCTATTTGTGTATATCTAAATGACGTCAAAATGGATTCGTGATTGCTCCCCCAAAATACTATAGGCCTGGTAATTCTTTGATTTGATCCTCGTAAAAACAACGTCACCAAACACTATAAAATCTTGAACCTTTCCGATAAACATGTTGACTTACTACGACGCATTACCCAACACTCAGTATGATTTTAATACGAGGACAACTAACTACAATGTTTAGTCCCGATTTATATGTTTGAAGTCTAGGTGAGCATGTAACGAATTCGCCATTTACGCAAACCTCAGAATTGATGTATGCATACCTATTTACTTATTTATGCATGCAGGGGCCTACTATGACACAAAAGACTTTTAAATCTTTGCCGTTCTCTTCAGAAAACCTCCAGTGGGTGCTAGAATAATAACAGCATTTTAAAATGAAACAAAAATGTTTCTCCAGTTAAAGAGCCTAAATAAGACTATTTCTGTCTATCTATCTGCATATGAATAGAATTTTCAACAAAGCTTAAGTAAAAATTCTTGTATGCTTTTCTATACGTAAAATTTAATGTTCATTTCGATCTCATTCAAATAAGTGAATTCCGCTGTCTGCGTCGAGAGGATTTCATTACTACTCGTGTGCCTCGGCAGAATGTTATGATGATAAAAGTATCACTGCTCTCTAAAATGAGTGCAAAAGTTGTTCCATCATTATTTGGAAAATCAGAAACACATGATGTAATGAATACGGTTATCTGATAAGTCAAATTGAATGAAACTCGACTGTGAGTTATAATTTGACCCGAGTGCCCTGTGAATGATATGAGTTTTACGGCAAGCAGAATTAGATAGTAGCGCCCTTTGCGAATAAAGAGAACTATTTGTAATCTTCCTACTCATTTACAAAAACGTGTTTTTATGTGAACTTTCATTGTCTGATCTTTTGTAAGTTTTCACATTACTTCACTTCATTCAACCAAGCACTTGCTATGTGCCATTCTTTGGAAGACGAAGGAAAAGGAATGCTTTGGGACTCCATTTAGTCATTGACTCCACAAGCAGAAAACAGTAAACTGTAGACTCTGCTGTGAGCGCAACACGAGACGAGATGAGAAGCCTATTACGGCAAAGTAAAATTGTGTTGCAAAACTGCCAAGCGGACTCTTCCACCTAAATGATGACAGCCCTTATTTAATTTCAAGTGACTTATAAAACTCATTATGATAATGAAATAGTTGTGTAAAGTTGCCTCAGAGGGAGAGACGCGGAAGAAAACCGTTTCTTTTTGAAATTTTCTAGACGACAAAGGAAATAATGCTTGTGTATTAAACACATTAAAACAGTGTTCTCTATGTGCCCTCTAGTTGTGAGATACCTTTCCAAAAGAGTTTTCCAACAAACTCGTCATAACTGCTACATAATAAATTGCGTCTGGGATAGTTTTCATCCTAAAATTACTCCTTTCTATTCTCAACTTCATAAATCCTATTTTCTTTATACATCTTCACGTAACCTAAATTTAATGTACACAACAAAACGTCTTAAAACTAGGTCAAGAGATATGATGCAAAATAAACATGATGCGTGACCTCTACGAAATCAAATTATACATGAAATTAAATGATAATCTTAAGTTAATAATTGTACAGCCTATATAGCATATGTGTAACCTGTATTACTGGTATATTACACATTCGTAGCAATATTTAAAAAAAAAAAAAATAAATTAACAGTCAGGACAAAGTTTCTTCCGGTATCGCAGATTAAGCATAAATGGACATGTACATTATATTATACGGAATGTTTTTCTAGTATACAGTCAGCGATATGTATAAATAATAATAATAACAAAAAAATAATAAAAACTGTAAATAATATTTTTAACAAGGCGAACTAATTTGGAAGATTTTTTAATTTTGTCAAGACTGAGTCCAATAGTTGATTCCTATAACTTTTGAGAGGTTAACTTCCTTCAATAAAGTAGTTTGGCATCAGATAGTAATGGAGTATATAATACATATATGTATGTATCGTGTGTTTACATATGTATGTAATAGTTACCTATGTGTTTATGTAATTAATTCAGATCTGCTGCAAAACTCTACTGTTATTATAATTCTCATGATTACTATTATAGGAACAAGTAAAACATGCCTGGAATGCATGTCGAAATTTGAGACTCATTATGTGATAGAGAATCGGATTTATGCAGGTTGACAGGTAGTACAGGACTCCAGAAACATAGGTCAAAATGTAGTAGGTAGTCTGAAGGGCTGGCCTGTTCTCCAAGAAGCTGGCAATCAGTCGTTGTGCATGGAATGGGGCCCAACATACGAAAAACGCAACCACGACAGCAACTGTAAATGAACAAAGAAAACTCGTTTAGCTTAGGGTACTTTCTCTGCTTTCACTCATTGTTTCAGTGTATCTTGCTAGACACGAATGGGTTCTTGCAGCGAATTACCATTACCAAGATTAAGTGTATGCAATAATAAATAACGTACAACAAAATTTTTTATGTCGACCATACTCATTATAGTTCATTACAAATCAACCTTCCAAAATTAAAGATGAGACCAGAGATTAAGATAAGTATTCATTCAGAGAAAAACATCCGCTTCATGTTGTTATATGTCAATGGATTTCATTTACACAAACCCAGGGTCACATTTGACCTGATTTTCCTCTGGATATAATCAATACTATCGACCTTCATTACTAATTCTACACAAGCTATTGATGTTTGGATCCATGCAATCTTTTAATTGCAGGATTTTTTTAGCGTAGCAAATACTTGAGTTTCTCTTGAGTTTATTATTCACATTATGATTAAACTGAATGGAATGTTTAAATCGATTATTGCTAGCTATTTCTAGGAACATGACGCTACAAAAACGGTCTTTGGGTTGTTAGAACTTTGTAACACATGGAACTGAAGGGATATCCGGACAAAGAAAGTAGTGTTGAGTATCACCTTCAGGAACTGGTGAAGTAGAAGGGATGTGCTTTCTTCACCAGTCTACCAAATGTGTTATATCACAAGGTCATAAAATTATATAATTTAGGGATATGTATGTAGGTATTAGCGCTCACAATCGCGATACATTTATTCAGGAAATGTATGTACATATCGGGAATTGTTGGGAAACATTGTAGTTGTCAGTATGCGACAGTTTGTACAATAATAGATACTTGGGAACTTGGGTAAAACGATACAATAGTATTTTTGATTGCCCTAACCAGCATATTATGATCGTTGTTATGTAAAAAGAAGAAGCAGGGAACCACCAAATTCCAGGCTGAACTAAGTCCACTCTTTCCGAATTTCAGGATAAGTGACAATAAACCCTTAATGCCATTCGCAGCAGACGATGTTCTGAGTTCCCCATTGCGAACAGGCTTCTGTTTATTGAGGTTAAGTACCTAGATATCTTTATATCTTCAAATGTTAAAAAAATGGGTTTACAACTAGAGTTACAACAACATTTTAAATAATTATTTTAAAAATTACAATGCATCTTGGAAAACGATATCTCTTATAAACAGACGCATTTTTGACACTGCAGGTCGTGTCAGTTTTTACAAAGTAGTGCCTTTTTATGGTCATAATATAAAAATGTAGGTAGGTAAACAGTGCTTTTCAGCTACGACATCAGTGAAGGCTTATACTCTTGGTTTGAAGCTGTGACAAGTCCTGCCACACAAGAGATCAAAACATGGTTCTTGGTTGTAATGATATAAAATTCCGATGGTGCATTCAAATCAAGTTATGAAATCCAAGCAGAATAGGAAGTAGGGCACAGAATGATGCCACGGAATCCTATGAATTTCTCGTTTTAAACGTCGTTATTTACTGAGCTTTGGACCGACATGTAGATGTGTTCTAACTTTCACCACTAACCCTACATCTTGCTTTCTCTGTCACATCAACTCCTCAAAATGCCGTTGTGCTGTAGCATTAACAATAAGAGGGTATAACATGGAAATGCACTAAAACCACAACGTTGCAGAGATGATGTTGACGGACATTTCTGAATTGGATGTCTTAAAGTGTACATAGCTCTGGATGGCCCAAGATCTCTTAAGAAATTTCATTCGAAAATGCCTATTATTGTACCGCACACAGCAAGTGCTTACTGTTTACACAAACAAGTATAAAATACGAAAGTTTTTAAAGCAGGAAAATGTCATAAAGTCCGTTTACAGTGGACAAACAAATGGAGAATTAGAGGTTTGCAACATTACAACAAACGCCGATATTTTATAAGCTTACAAATACGTATTTATCACACTAGTGCATTCAAAAAAGGCTCAGGATATGTGTATATGAAGCTCCGGTCAGAACAACATAGTCACTGTCAACAGTCAATCCTGAAACGTGACATTAAGCCTATACTGTGTGAATTTAAAATCATATAAACCTCAACGATACTTTCAAGCGTTTTTGTAACTAACTCTCAGGCAAGCGGTCAAGCACTTAACATCAAGAAAAAGCGGAAAATTTTGTTGGTAAACAGAATTTGTCTTGGATTCTATTGAAGTTGTATTGTAGCTTTTGTTCAATTCTTACAATATGAGGTTTCTGATTTTAAATCCACCCATTGTTTACCAGAATGTTTGTCAGTTTTAAAAAAATCGACTCAAGTGAACGAAAAATGAATCCAAATGAATGTAGAGCATTTTTGGGTAATATTATATATATGATAAAATTGATTTGGAAGAACACAAGACATACATACACAAAAAGGATGACGATCTTCATGATGTATTTCCAAATTTTGGCAAACGGACTTTTCTGCCACTGTTCGTGTAAATGAAAACAATAAACTGAACAGAGTACCTACTAGTTTCTAGATGTAGGATTGGGCAGTGGTTGGGACTGGAAGGCTTCCAGGAGGACATTAACACTAGGCAGTAGGCAGGCTATAGGAATTGATTAAAATCACGTTTTGTCTGACAACCCAGCCCGCAATGTTTTTTCAACCAGGACTAAAAGCAGAATGTTATTCTAACAAGCCAAGTTATTGACCCAAACGCGTGTATAGGTAATTCTGCATGTCAAAATACTAATAATGCAAAGCAGATCCAGGAGCCTAAAAAACTGTTAATTTTGCAGATGTTGGTTTGTGGTTTTATATTCGTGCGTTTCGAAACACAAGATAGATTACAGGCTACTTAAATAAACATTCAAGCTCATAATACACCCTTCAGAAAGATTCGAAAAAAAATTCTAATATAACTTGTTATAGATAGAACATATATATATAAATATAAATGCTATTATGCATTGTATATTGTATTGTAGTATAAAACATGCTGAAACAACAAAACATGAAAGGAAATTACTAAACTACAAGAATAATTTCACCATTTCTGCACCCTTTCTCTTTACAAATAATATGAATAGAGTAAATAACAAAACCAATGCAAATATTCCCAAAATAGAGTTAAAATGCCCTGAAGAGTATATGTCCTCTATATATTTGGGACTGAAAAATAGCAGTTCATGCAAAAGATATGGTGTTCTTCACCATCTGTGTGGACATTATTTTACATCTTTAAATACTCCCAACGTCACTAGAACTCTTAATTGATTTTCAAAATCCCAGAGAACTTTGAGTACATTAGTCAATAGTGAAGGCTAATAAAATATGTTATTTTATTTTACAACATTCTCAGAAGTTTCTTCCGTTGTCTTAATTTTAACTTCTGAGGCTCACCAAAACCACAACCGAGCCAAGATATTTCTCACAAAAGGAAGAATCATGCAACATATATTGTATGAACTTATGTGTGCACATTTCACATGACAAGAAGGTGTCCACCTCGTTAGTTTGAAGATATTGAGTTGAAAATGGTGTTTTCTCCGAGTTAAAAATAAATGTACAAGCTGGAGTGTAGAGATCAAGAAACTAATTTGTCATTGTAAATTGAAGAGTCAGTTTGACACACACTTAACCAGACATCATCGTTCATGCTTGTATAGTGAAAGCCGCATATAATTTCTCTGGAGTGAGTCTGTGGCCACATCTGTGTAGATTCGCTGTGTCGGCAAAAGTCATCATTAGGTATTCCAAAATGTCGTCATATTTTCGTTCATAACAAAATAATCGTTCGATTATGAATCAAAGTACACGATTGTATTTCAAAGGTAAGGATTCAGGAAAGCAAGGAATCCTTACAAAAGGTAATATGGCATTTGATCATAAGCATGAAATGTGGTTATGCAGGGTATGATTTTATTCGTTATGTAACGTTCGTTATTTTATCAATTTATCTCGAAGTCAAATTTTATACATAGGTAGACGAATGACATTAGAGGTTAGATGACTGTGTTCAATAACGTTACAAACAAGAAAGAATAGAATATATTTTCAGTGTTTCATCTTGTATATATTATGAGAGTGGTTATATCTACATAATATGAACTGAATTTTTACATTAACTATATACAAGGTTTTGTGCTGTTCTTGCTAAATGCTGTAAAACTGTCAGGGAGGAGAAAAGTCAAATATTCAATATTATTTCTACCCTTCCAAGTTTTACACAAGGGTTTCCTATATTATGCACGTCCTCTCACTCTCCTCAGAATAGTTCAGAAAGTAGAAAACAAAACAAGGAAGAAAGATTTCGAGAAATTTCTTTAATAGATCTTAGCCTTACCCAAATCCTTTGTCAAACTCTTTAAGACACAAAAATTCCATTCTGGTGGTGATGACAAAATGTTCAAAGAAAACAAAATGGCATCTATAGAGAGGATTTGCGACCACAAGGCTGCATGATTATATATTCCGTTAGGAAACGAACAAAGAGCGCACATAATATGTTTGAGAGAAAGCCATTTGTCCGGAATAATCCCGAGATTTAAAACTTGGCATGTACACTCTGCATGATAAGTCAGCCATGAATAAGTGAATGTGCGAGAGAACGTCAGGGGAGGGGAGAGGTTTTATCACCATTTTTAGATGAGCATAAACATTGCTTTATGTCCTCCTCAAGGAAAGGCATAAAGCTTTTTACCGCATAATAATACGTGGTCATTCCTGTAGTTTGGTTTTCCAACTAAACTTTTGTCTCATAATTGTTTTCCAGTTCGACAAGTAAAAAAACAAGTACGAAAGCTTCCATCAAGTCTAAGGGGGTAGAATTTTATAGTTCCAAATACGATATAAAACAAAATATTAGGTAATATGCACCTATATGAGTAGGCACGACATGAATGTATGTGTTTACTGGAAATACGTTTGACCATTTTAGGGGTTCTCAGGCTATAAATTGTGGGTGTGATATGGATTTAAGTATGTGGTTGTTTTGAAGTTGTAACTTATTGGTTGAAATAAACAAACAACAACTAATAGGGCTAATAGGGCTAGATCACATTATTTTGCATTAACTGTGACGTTTGGTAGGTAGCTGCTCGAGAAGCACCAAGTGTTGAAGTTTCATTCAGCGCTCCTATTTTGTTACATTGTAAAACCTTATCCAGTGACCTTCTGTTCTTGTTCTGACTGAGGAATTTAAGTAAATTTTAAAGCACAAACGAAATCCATCGTTTTATGAATTTGACATTAAAACACTCGTATCAATATATAACATTTCCTTCAAGGTCACACACTCGTCTGCCGTATTGGTTAGCCATGCCATGGTCTAGTGAACAATGCATAAATAATTTTTTGATCATAATAGTTGAAAATTGAGGAAGAATATCTCAATCCATCACTGTATCTACTACTTGTACGAAAACATGAATGTACTTTATAGTCATCTATCTATACACACCTTGTAGTTCAAGCTCAACTGCTTCATATAATTAGCACTGTAATATTCCATTCAAAACATGTATTAAAACTAGTTTAATTATTGATTGCAAACAACATCGTTAAGTAAAGTTGTAAGTGTAGTCTGGGGAGTTGATGTCAAAATCTAAATTTTAAATGCATACGTGAGTAGAGGCATACACAATTTTTTTGCAATTGTATATCGTAAAAGAAATGTATCTAAAAACGTAAACGTTATGTTATAAATCTTCGGGTAAGGAATGCTTTTGAGGAAAAATTGAAGAAGCCTTTAGTAAAATTGGATTTTTGTTGTAATACGGAGAATGCTTGATCTTCTGCTTGTATCTCTAAACTTTTTCTTTGATGTTTAACTACCTATATCATTTACTCTCATTGAATCCAACTCCACCCTTCTATCATCATGCGACTGACAACCAGTCGTATATGTATATGTAGCAAGATAACTTTAGTGGGTCCACTGATCATGTTGAACACAATTGTACCTACGCAGATAAATAACACACATGTTTCAATATGAAAACTTTTAATGCACAGAATACATCCATAGAAGAAGATGATAAATTGCTTATCTGTCCTTCGAAACTAGTAGAAGTTCAATGTAACTTTTTATTCGATATCCGAAGCTGGTCTGCTACAACATTGTTCCGAAAAGTGAAAGCACCGAAATACAATCATCGGGAACCCATATCAGGTGAAAGTTTTTCCGCTCACCCTAATCTATTGAAGGAAACAGAAAGGAAAAACAGCCGTTCTCCCTTCTTGTATTACCTAAAACAACTTATAATTAATGTCTCTTTCTCATGCGAAAACTTTATAATCCCTACAATAATCCGTACCAAAAAAAGTATAAGAAATGTATTCAAAAGCAGGTGCGCCCAATTACATCTAATTTGTCAGCCCCTTAAGAACATTCGTTTAATCCTTCAGTTTTCATCCAATCAGTGGCAGCTTGCTGAAACTTAACTTGTTTTGCTTGTTTGTACTTTAAGGGCTCATAATTTTGGACAGTTAAAAAGAGGGAGAAAATGTTATACAAATTTTGAAAATGTATCCTCGTGATCAATAGTAATTTAAGTGGATCAACGGTTTACTATTTGGTGAGTTTTCATTCGACTTGACTAGAATTATCTTGAGAATAATAAATTTATGACTGCTTACTCTGAATTGAAAACTCCCCGACAATAATAATATTTAGCTGTGCTTTTGCAAACAAATGGAAACCAATAATAATATCCGAATATGTATAACTTGAATAAATAAAAGTGCTCTATGCATATCTCACATAACATTTTCATCCATATTTCATTTCATTTATGTACACAATGACATATTCCAAATTAATACCTATGTGAGTGAAAGAAAGTAAACAATTAAGATTATAATGTTTATGTAACTAGTTAGTCCCACTAATGCATTGGGGAAGAAGTTGAGTGTGTTTTTATTGATACGGTTTATTCTAGTTTTAAATAAACTCTTAGGCATTATGATCCATTGGGACAGTTGTTTTCATTTCTTCTTTGTTGGTACAAGCACAAGTGCAAACACAAACAAAGGAAAAGTACATCCGCAAGGTACTGAATACTCCCGGAAAAGGGCACAGGTTCTATGTACTTTGACCTTCTCAAGAATTTACCATATCTCTTCAAAAAGACGCTATCTGAATGTGATGCCTTACATAAACATCAGAAAAAATTACCTGCCTCATATCTTCAAATAAACAAACAACATACAGTATGCTGATTTGCCTAATCATTCAACATAAAAAGTCAAGCCGTTTATTTAAAATTTTATCATTAAAAACTTTGCAATAGTTGGTATTATGGCATTACTTCTCCACACCTTCGACCCTGGAATTAGTTAATGGCTCTGAGAAAGTCAAGAGTTTCTAAGCATGTCCAACTAAATCTACGTTCCGAAAACAGCCAAGTACATTTTTAAAAGCAAAGTTTGTGGACAATCATGTATTTAGAAAGACAAGCTATAACAAATTATTACGAAAAGAGTTAACTACCCTTAGAGGAGCATATTTAGATGAAATGATATTACCTATGACATTACGTAATCTTTCATCTTTTAATTGACCTTAACTTATCTTGTGAAACTATAAATTCATTAATAAGTTTAGACACTGTCGATTAAGCAATGCTACTTTTATAGGAAACATCGTTAGTATATTACTTTTGTTGAATTAAATTAAAGTAATCATAAAGATAATAGATATATATTTCATATTTGTACCTACATATCAATCAGAATGAGTATGAAACAACTTTTCCCTGATTAAAGTTCGATTTTTATACCATGTACATGCATAACAAACGAATAACAAGATGATGAATGGATAAGGTGATGATAATTCATGTTACGTGTTAGAAATAACTAAAACTTGTGTATCTTCTTTGCGAAAACCCCGCACAAGTTTGCGATCATGGAACTATACTTCAAAGTGAAGGCAAGACCAAACACCTTGGCCATGTGCAGGTGCAGACTATGGTTCACTTCACTTTCCATCATGTTTAGGAAGAACGTAAACGAGAAAGGTATTTTGAAGACTCAATTTCTAATTACTATCACAAATGTGATACCCTTAGCTTGTTTTCATTGGTTTATGTAAGCATTGAAGTGTTGAAAATAGCGCTGCATATGTAGATACCAGATACTCATAAAATGTCGATAAAGTAGCTCTATAATGAGCGGATGGGTGCGGGCATCTAAAGATAATTATGATCATGACGCATCATGATTTCATTTGTAATTGTGAAAATATGTTACATTCTGCCTTTCCAGCTCCTTGCATAGTATTTTTCAGAAACATCTTTTAACATTCTTGATGCAATATAGTTGATAGTGTACGACAGTATGCTTTCGTACAGACATCTTGCATCATTAGGAGATGAGAGCATTGTTAATTGCATGTCACATAACTGATAGTATTGCACAACTATGATTTTTAAAACTGCGCAAACCATCATGCTTGTGTAGTCATATCGTGTTTTAGGAATTGATGTCGTATTGCTTAAATCAATTAAAATTCTCCTATGAGCCCCATTTTCGGGTTCTATGAAATAACTCATCCAAAAATTGGTAAGTTTCGGAATGTGTATTACGCACCATAGTTGACAGTAGATAGTGAGCTTCTTCACATTTTAGGGAGAACCAATTACAAATGCTGGTTGCCCCCATTACACATCCAATAACCACTCATTCATGAAGTCAAAGTACACAATCATGACAAGTCATGCATGATGCTTCAAAGCAAGTTGCTCACTGCTCACTATAGCGGGAAATGAAAGTTTTGTGACAATCCACATTCAACAGATAAGTCAGTTCCGAGTACCCCACATGAAAAGGCGTAGGTGCCTGTTGATGATTTCGTGCAGTTGCTGACACGGAAGTCAATTATATGTCTTCAAAAAAGCTATGTACGTGAAATGAAAAAAGTCTTACGTTGAACCAAAGAGCTACTCAGTTCAACCGTTCCAAATTGAAAACCTCCAAACGTCAGGCAGAGTAGCAATGACCTGTGCTTGCCACCTCCTTTTACTGATTGCATAGTTCTGTGAACCTTTTGAATAGAAAGCTCTGATAAATATAAACAAGAGCCCCTCCTGGGCATCTGCTTTATGTTGAAGAGAGTTGCAATTTTTATCTCCCTTCACATGTATTGTCTACAAAGTGATAATCACACCACACAATACTACACAGTTTGTGGTTTTGAAAAGCCTCGTAACGAAAAGTTCCGTCCGGAAGACGATCTAAAATATAATTAAGGATGTGCAGTAATTTTGTTACTGTAAGTGATACATGTAAATGTGTCAGAGAGTAACTTATAGGGCTACTGGTTACGCAATATATTATATTAAGGGGCAATCCGTACACACAAGAGATTTTGCATTCATGTCAAGCAACAAAGTAGCTTTCTCTGTGTTTTTCTCAAGGGTCTGTAAGAGAAAGCCAAATGTGTAGGTTTACTAGAACTCCT
>JAQIXX010003296.1:0-20290 GCA_034700605.1 Willowsia nigromaculata | reverse complement strand
GGTACCATAGCCCCTTATTACCCGTTGGTGGTAATATCTGTCATGAGTAAAAATTATTAATGTGTGTGTATACACAGGGTAGTAACCAGCCACGAGCATAATTCAGGAGCACATAGTGAAAGTATAAATCAAAGAAAAAATACTATCAACGGTTTTACACATACTTAAATACATAAATGTATATGCTTTCACTCTAGTTTTAGTCCAGAGTTAGGTTTAATTATTGCCCGTATAAGTTCATTTTTGTCTTTTTATGAAGAAACTTAAAACTCTAATACAAACACTAAAGTTAATATGAGTATGTATTGTTTTTATTGCATTTAGCTTACATACATAGCTGGATATGACCAATAAATGTATCACTGACATCATTTTTAATTAAATCAATAACTGGACTGCTCCAAAATTTATTTCTTACATCAATACCAACTTTACAGCCAATTTAAATCATTCTGCTGACTTGTCTGCCAGCTGTAAAGAAATGATTACTTATTGCTTGTTCGTTGTGCTCAGCATGGTACCATCATGGTACAAAGCTAATTTTTTCCACGCTCTTAAAATAATCTTTTCAAGTAATCTTACTTATTATGTAGGTACAAATGTTACTTTCCCAGTCGCTATAATGAACAATGGATGTGAATACCAAAAAGACGACCACAAAGCCTATTAATGATTAAGATTTTTTTTCGCAAGAATAAGCCTTAACATGAAATTGATAACTCTTTTCTCAAAACCTATTTTTAGACTGAATAAGATGGTTGAAGTTCATATGAATGAAAACGTCTCGACTGGTATCGTGATGTCATACAAAGGCATTGCTTACCTGCTTTACCGCAAAATTATAAAAGATTATATTTGATCAAAGAATGAAGTATATTTTTAACTTAAACGCGCATATATGTACTGGAATAATCGTAAAGATCAATGTTTTGCATGTATTCTGTACCGAACTCGATAGTTTAGTGTAACGTTCAATAAATTATGCTAAAACCCTTTTCCTCGAAAATAGGTGAGTGCAAATTTTAAAATTAATACTTTTCAGAGAGACAGTTACCATTTCAAAGGGGTTTATGATTTTCAAAGGGGAAAGGAGCGCTTGCCCGCACGAATCTAGAATCCAGATCGGAAAATGAAAAAATAAGTCGTAAATAAATGCATAAAATCATGTAACTTACCTATGTGTTTACTGTATGGTATTTTTAAATTTCGAATTTGATGCCTAATATATCGAACTAGCTTATCAAATAGCCTAACCTACATTTACTTACTGCCACCTTTAAACCTCCAACAAACAAGAAGAAATCTCCAGTAAGTTGTTCCATTACAATATTAACATCGCTTTGTTATGCTTGAAGTAATGCAGCTCATACCAGTTGAAATGGCACTCATCACCATTTTTTATCGTGCCATATGAGTAGAACAAAGACTCTTTCCGCCAAGATGACCTAGTTTCTTTCTTGGGTTAATTGTGAGTGTGGCAGAATTTACATAATGTAGAAAGTGTGACTGAGCATAGTATCTCCTACGCACTCAAGCATGCCAACAACAAGATGTAATTATATCGTTTCTTTAATAGTACTTGTGCCACAAAGCCAATACCTCCATTCCATGAAAATGAAATCCCAGTATCCATTTAAAATCACCGCACTATGTGGAACGCTTCGTGGTTTCAGATTTTATGTAGCAAAAAATGCCTCCAAAGTTCTAGTGTCATTATTTGCCCAAACCGAGAATGTTGTAGGTTTAGTGCAAGTTAAAATTAACTGTTTAACTGAATTGTCAAGTCGAGAATACACCCCATTTCTAGACATATATTTACCACGCACGACGCACAGTACTGCTTATTCTATGATATCACCATATATAAACCTGCCACATCTAATAATTGGGTGCCGTGTGCGTTTGTTGACAAAGTTGTCAAGTTGCATAGTACACTGCATTCTTTAGTTTGGTTTGTCTACATTCTACAGATGAGCATAAGCAATAACCAAGTACGACGATAAAATTTGTGATTTGATTGTTTACTTGTTGTGTGTCTATTTCACAATAAAAACAAGAAGCATAATAATAAAACAAGTATCAATCAAAACCGTCAATATTTACTCTGGCACGAGAAAATCAAATCCAATAGATACATTATTTGTCTACACTCTCTACAATTATACTTGTTGGACTATAAGGAAATGCATATTATGAAGCATTTCGTCGATTGGTTGATGTAAGATGAAGCGTTTAGTTGACCGTAAGAAAAGTTGAGTAGGTAGCATGTTCCTTCATTCAATAGTTCTTTACAGCATATAATACATATGCACACTGCTTCCTCTAGGGTAAAAACTGAAATTGTTGTCGCATCATCCACCCCAAATAATTGAGTCTTGTATCCAATTCAACACTTCATAAAATTCAATCAGCTTGTCATTATATTATGTCTACAGCCGGAAATAGGTTTTTGGATAGTGATAAAGATGATAAAGCACATATTGTTCTTATCGAGTACCGCCTTTAAGTGAAGCTCAGCAAACATTCGCATTCTCGATACACCACTACATAACCCTAGGCATTTAACAAAATACTATAGAAAACGGAAGTCTGGCGCATCTCCTAGAGTATATATTTGTAGGGAAAGCACGGCTTCAAATCGTGTCTGTCGGGACTTGTGATGGGTGCTTTCTTCCGCATCAAAATATTTGTATTATGCAAGTATTCCTCCAATATATTTTCACATATTATTTAATTTGGCCCTTCCTTCATCACAACAATGTGATAACAGAATGTATACATACACTATACAACACTTCATTACATAAGATAGCATGTAACTCTAAATCTGGCTTATCTGTAATGGCATACTACAAACAATAATTAAACACAATAATTTCAATGAAGTTGTAATAGCATTGGATTTAAAAAGTAATGACCGTGCATTTAATTATCCCTATTTTGTGTATGAACAATACAAGCAAGTTTTTCTCATCATGTCAGTAAACGTGATTATTAATTGCACGGATTATGATTTTTCTGATAAGTTGTGTCTGTTTTATCATCATAATGACATTTAGTAGGCAAATTAACCAGGAAATAATGAGCGCTTTTGTCGGATACGCAGCGCATCTAACAGCGAACCCACTAGCTATTCTACTCAGCTTATTGTGCGTATTGCCATGCTCAAAACGTCTTTTATAAGTTTTGGTTGCATTGTACTTTCCATTACCTTTAGAATTTGTTTACCTATTTGCTTAGTTATCTTCATTTTCATATAAATGCAGTGCCACAGTAGTAGCAACTTTGAAAAAAATAACGAGGAGAAAGCGCCTTTCGTTGTTTGCCGCCTCTCGTCAACAGGGCATGAACAGTCGTCGGTCCTCATGTATAGCTGCCTAATGGCTCCTGAAAATGGGAAACAAGACTGTTCGTATGTAAACCGATCTGTCACAAATTATTATTAATAGGTCCCTGCTGCCAGTTTATACCCATTCTCTGGATATTTCCTGGCTTTTGCTCAGCAGCTTATTTTCTTTCTCCAACACCGAAACAGTACATTGTTGAATAATAATAAATGTAATGTTGCAGTAAGAACGAAAAGTACGTAGACAGCACACTATTATCTAGTTAGGTATATCTATTTCCTATAAATATAAAAAAATATTCAAAATACCATCACAAACCACCAGTACACCACCATCATTATTATTATACACAAGCGATTCCAAATGCTCCAGTTGCCAACCACCAAGAATACTTGCGGGAAATGAAACCTTGCCCAACTTATACACTTTGAATAGCAACAAATAAGCGCAATTCTAGATCCAGAATAATCATTTACATACTATATGGAACAGTGGTGCCAATGCCGATATATGTAGTTGTAAAATAATAGCATATTATCTTGTTGCAAGATCCCATGTGAAATAGGGTAACGCTACTTGGACAAGTGCTACAACTCTAACATTGGTTTTTGCACCACTTCATATACAATACGCGCACAATATAATGATGTGCTACCGTTCACCGTACTTCTCTCTCTACTAACTGCTAACAACCAACTGCATCCCTACTTTTACAGTAATCAAATCAGTAACTCATTCATGCGCCATCATTACAAACTCCTGTTACGCTTCTTGTTTTCTTTTGTTTGCTCCTGCTTTTCAATGGTGTATTGTTCACTTCATCATTGTGTGCCAAAAGTTATATCAAGACCAGAAAGTAGGAGGGAGAGTCGCAGTGTTTAACAGCTAATAAATGGAAAAACTATAAAGGACTCTTCAGGTCTATACAAAATAGCATCAGTAAGTAAATAGATACATTGTACTATTTAAATATACTAACTTGTGATACGGGAAAATGATATTTTGTTACTCATGCATCGTGAAAAGTTTCCCAAACAAACCCCTCCACACTCACAGAATGCTAACATGTTTATTTCATTTTAAACATAAAATAGAATATTCCTTTTCAACTTTCATGAACAAAAAATGTGTACATTATGTAAAATACAATGGGTTTGTATTTAGTCTTTGCAAACAGGCTGACAATGTTACGCTAATTAAGTTTTTCGGTTTCAGTTGCCCCAAAGTTAAGGCTTAAATTTTAGTTGTGAACGGCAGGCAAACGCCAGATGCAAAGAAAGCATTGGATGTTAACTTGTATCAATACAAGCAATATTTACATGGTATATTTTTTTATCAAAAGCGAGCATTTTAATTTGATTTTTACATAGTATGCACGTGCACGTGCATACACCAGGCTTACAAAATGTTTTGATGTCATAATATAACAAAGAGGATTAGGATTGCGAATTTAGAGTAGTTACAAAATGTCGCGTACATGCAATCGTTTCCGTTGACCCAATGCATAAATATTTGAGTATTGTCCCTATATTAAGAAAGCGCTTGCAAATGTTGCGTTTAAGCCGTCAGAGAAAATTAAAACATGTGAAAGATTGCATAACATTGCATCGATGTATGTTTACATGTATTTCATAAGCGATCCTTCTCAGTGACTACATAACACACTTGAACTGATCTTGGATTTCCACTTTATATTTTAAATGTTCAACAACTGTGGCTCAATCTTCAAATTCTCATGAAACGTCACTTGCATTAGTAACTTGTCTAAAAAATACATTTCTTTACGTGTACGTACACCCGTTTACTCTGTAGATGACTTTGGAAATGAGAAAATAAAATTGATTTTACAAGAAGAAAGTTTACTTTTACCCCAAATCCAATTTCTACTTGTATAGCTTTTGTGTGTTCTGTTCGTATATCTCATGTTTACTCACAAGCTTTGTTTGTCAGTGAAAGCAGCAACGATCTAGACAAACGAGAAGCTAGTGACCCCTACTACACGTGCGGGAAAACGTAGGAAACTCGTCCTTCCAGTGTTTACACAATTCACAGAAAGGTTGTTATACCTTCCTTTATTTGAACGTTTCAGTAGTCCTGCTTTCTCTCATTCATCATAGACAACTTTGTGTACGCTTCTTCGAAAAGAATACACACGAGTACATACCAATTCTAAGGAGAAAGCGTGTCCATGGACAAAGGAAAGTGTGTATGTGCACTTGTCCTGCTCTTTATTTTCAATGATATTATGTCGATTCAGCTGTCAATTTCTACGCACACAAGCCTAAACAATTTCTCTCTAAATTTTCTCAAAAGATATTCGAATGAGCATGTATTATCGCAGCACGTAAATCCCATGATGCAACATAGAATAAATTAGGTGAAAGGCTTGCATAGGAATCGGGTGTATGGCTTTAAATAAGTTTCCGCTTGCCTAAAATGAAAATGAAGACACACGTATTTACATGCTTACATCAAACAAGTGCAAGGAATACATATTGTCTAAATGAAAAGGTGGAGTATTGTCTGAGTTTGTAGGAATGTGTTCTTGTATGGATTTCTGGAATCTAATCTTGTTTAAATTTCTTTTCCCAGACACGTCTCCCATTCTACCTGGAATAGTTTTGTTTTTCTTCCATCGTTATAAATTTACCTTCGTTCACCCTCTACTGATCTGGGCAACTTTCAAGTAAAAGATAAGACCTGAGGTGGCATCTAAATCAACTTTTTAAAACTTAAATGTAGACATATTCCTAAATTGATACTGTTATCTGGCTGGTCAGCCAGTTGAAGAGGTAAGAACTTTGAGACAATTTAGAAGCAGACATACCTTTTTTCATGTCAGCTGCCTCAAACGTTGTTGACTGTTAGCCATGATTTACATATTTACGGTTGTCTACTTTCATCTATCTTTGCTGAACAAGTGGGAAACGAAACTGGAACATATTGATGTAGTAATGAGGTCGTTTGTATGTTAGTATGATCGTGAAATTTTCCACTGGTCCATGAAGTTGGAGGAACAACAAAACTTTCTGATTATCTTTTTACGACAGGTTTTTCCAGAACTGACAAAAACTTTAATTTAGTCAACCTCCTTACAGTATATCCTGTGTACCTTCCGGGCATTCAGTAATAAACTTTCAGATACGCGGATACGATAGGACATAATATGGGATGAGTTAGATAAATCTTCTTGACAATTACAGATAGACATGTCGTGGACAATAATGTCTCACAAGTTTATAAGGAGCATTCAAAGTCAAAATTAAATTATATGACAAAATTGAAATGTTAATTTTACCTCTCAAGAGCAAATACAATAGAATTGAATGGTTAAAAAATTATGTATAGCAAGTAACAATAAATAGAAAGAATAAGCACATATTGCAACTTTTTGTTTGCAGAGAATTTGCTGTAAAATAACGCGTACGTGTTACAGTATATGAAAGTTGAAATATCACTTGTGTATATGAATCATAATAATTTGGTGAGCAAATGAATTAGCAAGATGCTGAAACTATCGATATTGATATTTGATGTTAGGGAAAAATCATGAAATCCAAAAAATTTAAGGTCACATTTTATTATTTCATTCTTATTGAGTTGTAAACCAAACGAAGTTATGAGTTTGTTGCGGGCCTAATTACAACTCAAAACTCTTATTTTTAGATGGGTTTATTGAGTACCTTCTCAAATAGTAAAAAGTAATGCGATGATCAAAGACTAATTGATGAATCTTTAATTTTGCCCAAAATGAATACTTGATACTACATAGCACATATTTTAGAGAAGAGTTAAAAGTACCGACCGCAATGTGCCATCTGCAAGTCTACAAGTTGCTATTTTGCAATAATCTCTTGCGTTTATGAGCGTCTATACTGACGATGAGTGTATATGCTTTTTCAAACTGGAGAGAAACAAAATAGCCAACTTTTAGAACTGACCAAAAAATATCACACTAAACCATTTTGTGTTCCAAAGCACAAGCAGTTATTAAAGAGTTCTTGAATAACTTGTTTTATTTATAGCATCAGTAAAGGAGTACTCCTAAGAAGCTATTAGTTCATACTCCAACGAGCATGGCACGAATTGGTACTCCAGTGTGGAAACAGAGCTCTACCCAAATCCCATACCATATTCAATTTCACTTTCAAAACATGCATAAAGTGATCCCAACATCGAGCATCGAAAAGTCTTTTTGTATCAAGTATAGTGTGTAGCCTTATAAGTACTAAGCTTTCAAGTGCAGAAAAGTATGAAAGGGCACTTGGGAAAAAAAACTGTTCATCAGCACCACTTAATTTCCCATTGGACGCTGGAATAAGAAACATAAGTCTTAAGAAGATGATTCAGAAAGGTACCTATATTATGCGTGCATTCATATTTCCTGTAACGTTACCTTTTACTATTCTTTCGTTGGGTTGTACGTATAGATTAACAATTTTGAGACATACATGTAGACCAAAAGGTATGCATCGAATTATTAGAAATTCTTTTGATGATAAAATCTAGAGATTTGCCATAAAATCATAGGTTTTCTGTGTATGTTCCTCCATCAAGCTGTACTCATGCTTTATTTCTCGACTTAGACATTGTGTTCTTACCGTTAGTTTTGTGAAGGCTTCTGAAGAACAAGGTCCATAATGATAATGGTCATCTAGTTATGTGAGTTTAAAACACATGAAATAAATCTCTATATTTAAATCATTTTTAGCTTTCATAGATGTCACGTTTTTATTACGCATAATGTAGCCATTTGTATTGTCAATGTCATCTCGTACAACAAAACATTAAATTTAACTAATAGTATATATATTACAAAATATGTATGTTTCATTTGAAGTTTAAGCTCCTCCTCGGTAAGCACAGGCAGTAGAATGACCTTAAAATGAAATGTTTAGAATTAAGTTTCAAGCCTTACTTCAATTGATCTTTGCATGCGTCATTTATCAAGTTGATCAAAACTTACCCTGCAAATCTGATTTAGGCATCCATTCTTCAATGGGAGATATTCGGTGATAGTCTTGTCGAACCTGACATGACAGAATAAAATACACACAAATTGTTCAGTTTTCTTTCTAATTAGCCCCGCATACACTCACTTTCCTCTTTGAGTGGTTCAGATGTCACAGCGAAAGTTACTTACCACTTCCACTTGACGAAGAACACGCAAAAAGTTGATCCCGATGAGTTTCCGCAAATCCACCTCAGTCCACGATTTCTTCACTAATGTTTCTATCAGAGATGGATACTTGGACACATCCTCTAAACCATTTGGAACACTGGAACCACACAAAAGAGAAGTTTCCAAAATACAGTATATGTACAGCTTACCTTAGGTGAAAGCTTGTTACACAGAACAAACCGAAATTTCATACAATCATTGAAAAAAGAATACACCCAAAAGTTCTTTGAGTATTATTTCAACTGCAGAATGCTGTGTATACGCAAGTACCTTATATTGAAATAACAAGCATGCACGCAGGAAAAATCGAGAGATATGAAGGTAATAGTTGCGTATACATTAGCTTACAAGTGAAAGTACTTGAATTTTGATAAGAGAACTTTCCTTTCTTTGCATAACAAAAAATTGACTTACAAATTGATCCCATCAAAGCCTGCACCAATTCCAACATGATCCACACCAGCAATCTGTCGAATGTGCTCGATGTGCGCTGCAAAGCGTAATGCATGAATAAATGAAAAAAATACAGAAAAATGACTTTGTTATCACAACTTAAATCTATCTCATCGTTTTATATTATGATCTTTCAAAAACGATAAGGGCATAGATTCGTCCACCGAATGTTTTCTCAAGTGTACGCTCGTATGCATAGTTTCGAATCATTCATTATCAATATAATAGGCGGTAGTCGCAAATGTGAAGTAAATTATTGGCTCTTGAAAATGGATTCACAGAAATGGAAAATTGCACGGAATTGATGTTGAAAAATTTCCTCTGAAATACAATTGTAAGGGAGAAAGCATAGTTGGAAAACCAACCATACTTGACGTTTCAGATGAAAGCGTGTATAAATTTACATGTGTGTATTTTCCATGCTACCAACACTGAGCAAGTATATTTTGTGTCAAATGATATGCTGGTCATGCACAGCTTGTTTTTTCATGAGAACGTCATTGTATTTGTGTTTTTAACTTTGCTTGCGATTGAGAACGAATTGAGAGAAACTGGTAGAGAAAAAGTCGTGCGAGAGTAACAAACCATCTCATGCGAAACCGTGAAAAAATGGAAATTTTTCTCCTCATTCACCATTCAATTCTTAAACTTGTCAGCATTTCTTGCCATTTCGTTTTATAGACAGACATGTATTTTGTCCTTACGTATAGGGACAATTTCACACTGTCTGTACCACGAATCTCGTTAGGTAGATATTTATATATAGCAAGTGCCTATGCATACATACACTCAGAAACAAGCATTCAACATTTGTGCACGAACAAGGAAGAAAATATTCGAGAAGCCACTTCCTGGAACCCAAGAAGTGCTGATTTGCTTACCAATGACATCTTGAATGGTTGCAGTCTCATTGCAAGCAACAAACACGTTGTAGAAAGAGACCATAACTATTCCCCCATTGGACGCCTATAAATGGGAGTAGATTATACGGAAAGATATATTTTTATTATTGCACTGGCAGGTAAATTGAGAAATAAATGATAATACTTTATATGAGAATTTCAGGACTGCAGGCATGTTGCACCACAGCATTATTTGTTACAAACACATTTTCACTAGATGGTTTTTCGATTTTCTTATTTCGGATGCAAACGAAATGATATATATATTTAGGCAGTGAAATACTTTCTTTTGACGGAAGAGAAAGCGTTTCATAAGTGATAATGCAACATACACTGAAAATTTGGATCATGGTTTTCTGACCTTTTTTTCCAGAGAAAATAGAAAAAAGTATAACTTACTACTTGCTTGAGAACCTCGTCAGGCACGTTTCTTGAGTGGTTACAGAGTGCCGAAGCAGCTGAATGGCTGAATATCACAGGCGCTCGGGACACTGCCAATGTGTCCCGCATCGTAGGCACGCTTACATGCGCTAGGTCGACGATCATGCCAAGTCTATTCATCTCCAGTACCACCAACTAAACCACAAAGTTTGAGAAACGTTACTAGAGTATATTACGTGGCTACTTGTAAAACTGTCATTATATGAGCATTGTGTATACAATATTATAGCAACCTTCCCGAATTCTGTAAGGCCACCACGTTCTGGAGTATTGTTATTATTGTCGGATGCAGCGGAATCAGCCCTGCAAAGATTAGCAACAAGGAATCACTACCATCATCATCATCAAAAATAAAATAAAATACTAAGATTACAGTCTTACTACTCGTGCCTAGGTTAATTATAACAGAATCATATGCATTTGACTCTTTAAAGTAGTTATATTTTCATAGGGGAAAGCTGCTTCAATATGAGAAACACACTATGCATATATCCGTTCAACAAACATGCAACCAAGTAGATTAACAAACAAGACGAAAGAGCACACACTGCCAGATGATGATGACCATCCCTCTTCAAATAGATTTCCCATGAGTCTTCTGGTGAAACTATATTAAGCCGGTTGGCTGGTCCATTCACTAGTATCCACAATTTGGCGTACCGTGCACAGAAGAATGGTTTTATTTGTGAGTTTACAAACAAGAGACAACAAGACAACCCCAAAACAACAATAGAATCTGCCTCTATATTTTTTGCGTGTGGTCCATATTTTGAAGCGAAGCTAAGTAGCTTAAAATAAACCACAGGAAAGCAAAGTTACATTCGAAATAGTAAAAAGAAGGTAGAAGGACCTTTCTTCTGTTTGCTTGTCTTATGAGGTTTCCAGTTTGAGTCATCCAGTCTCAGATGTTCATTCACATAATGTACAAGACTTTACCTCACATACTTTCTCTTATTATTTTGCTCCTCTTGCTCAAACAACTTGTTTACTCATACATACAAAATACGACTCGAAAAAACCGAGAGGTAGAAACGACACATTGCTAAAGACATTCATAGCTGAAAGTAGTCAAATGCCTGCATGGAGACTTGGTTCGCAACTGGCAACATGGCTTGTACATTGTGTATGTGGAGGCTATAGAAAAGCCAGATTTAGAAATAAACAATGTAACTTTCACTTTTTTTTCTTCTTTTTTTCTCCAGTAGACAGGAGCAGTTAGAGGGACACATGATGACAAATCGTGTAATAGCCTGTGGACATCCAAGTGGTCAACGCATTCAACGGGAAATGGAGGGGAATAATTCATGGAACTAGCGAAAAAAGAGAGAATGAGACCGTGTCTTTCATGACATGCCTGCTTGCTTTCATTTTTTCATCTTTCAGGTTCTTCTCTGCCTTTGTCGGTTTTGTGTTTAAGTTGGTGCGTTGTTTTCCAGCATAGTCATCATCTTTGTTACTGCCTTTCTTGTATTGTTTGGGTATGTTGATGTAGAGGTATTGCACAATAAACGCACGACGATTCTATTGTGCTTCAACCAATGTAACGGTAAAACAACATGGCATTGAAAAATATTACTACACACGACTACGAGCAAAACAGACACGATTGTGAATTTCGTATGTAAAAGGCGTTCCTTATTTTCGCATTGCTACACATATTATAAAGCATATTATTTTCTCCGCAACAAAATTTTCATAAAGACAGCTGCTTATCAACATACAAAATCTTTATGTTTTCTCAACTGTAAACGTACGACGAACTTTTAAAAACAATTTTCGACATTTTCACAATTTTTAGTCAATAATTTTCTAACAGCATGATTCAAATTGGATGATTGAACGAAAAGATTGAATTGTACACAGTATTCATACATTCAATTAGTATCTGTGACTCCTTTAGCTTTCATTGCTTATCCTTGTTCATGCATTATCTGCAAACCAAACTTACTTAAATGTTTTCATATTACCCCGCTAACCTTTCCCCATGAAAGAGTTAAACATCCTGGCTGGTAAACAATGAAAGGATGTGATGGTTGTAGAGAAAAAGTGGCACCACCATAGGTACTACAGAAGTTGTTAAAAGTTCCAAATACCTCCAGCAAGCGTTTTACTTTTCGTATACGTATATTGCCTTGGTTGATGTGGGCTAATTTTGAAATGTGCATGTGTGTTCTCATATTGAAGCGAATACAAGTGAAGCCAAAAGCTGTAACAAAATGTGCATGAATACTTTATGGGTAGTAAGAAGATCATCATTGTGAATGAGTAACTCACCAGGGAGTGTTGCAATTATGAGTGAGTGTAAGATAACGAACTCCAAGTTCATAAAACATTCGAAGCACGGCCAAACTGTTCCCGATGGCGTGTCCTCCTTCCACTCCAATCAGACTGGCTATCCGTCCTGAATGATGAGCTTCTTCCATTTCTGGATCAACATATTATACAAAGATATCAACAAATGGTGATGATGACGATGTTGTCAAGTAGCACGATAAAGAAGCTTGTATAACATGAAATGTAGTCTGGAAAATTAGCATTAGTAATTAATTGCGAATACAGAGAAAGATCAGAGAATATAGAGTTCTAAACTCCAACTCATCTAGGGAAGACTGGCGTTATGAAATCTTCAAAGAAATTGAGTTTTAACCAAATAAATGTATATAATGAAATTTGAGTCGAAACCTCTTCCCACCAACTAGGTTGAGTAGTTTATGCAATTCGTGTCAAGTAACGTTTGTAAATGTCAATTGAATAGATATTTATTTACCCTCAAGTACGAGCAAATGTTAGTGCTAGTATATGTAACTCTACACATTTATTCATGTATCCTGATCCAGAAGTCGTCATGTATCAGGATAATAGTACGTTTAACTCCAATACATGTTACTACAACCCTTTTCATAAACAGGACGGGGTATGTATGTGTGTATAATGTATAGTATACATATGTTTATGCATGATGAGGAGAAAAATGTTGCATATTGTTTTTGTGAAGTTTCTGATGATCTCAAGATCTCTCGTTTCAACTTGACTCAAGCACAAATTAAGTTAGATACTTACTTCTTAGTAAACTGATAAAAATACGCATCTAACGTTACGTAGTGCTTTCCCTGTAATCACTCAAATCCCATACTCGAGACCTCTCTATAACGAACACACGACGAGTAAAGCAGTTTTTATGATAGGCATGTTCATTACATGGGTCTTCAGAGTAAATTGAAATACTTTTAATGCGATTAATTGGCACTAGAATGCTAGTAGGTACTTGTCATCAGAAGAAAAATAAAAGAGGAAGGAGGGAAGCTGTTTGTTATTTAATTTGTATAAGGATTGATTAAGGATGCTTGATATATCTTGATCATATTTGGCTTGTTGATGCTTTCCCTTAGTTCACATCTTTCAACTCCGCATCCATTCATCTACTACAGCTTAGATTCACCACTAATGGTATATCCTAATAGTGATTAGACTTTAAGTACCGAATTATGAGTCTCCTCTGAAATACGGAACTTTATATATTCTAGTATGCATATGAATTAGCAAAATATATCCACGCCACTGCACTTACCTACCAACATGGAAGTTTTGCTTTGCCAGAGAATTTGTCATTTTGGATGCGGCTAGTAAAATGCCGCCCTTGTGATGATAATATTTCCTTATCAAATTCAGATTGATCGATAAAATTAGAGTCAATGTGTGGTTTTTACTTGATAAATCTCAATAAAACGAGAGAAAGTAGTATGTTCTTCCATTCCAAACCTTCTACATAAAGATTGCGCTTATAATCGGTGCAAACTACATTGAATTGTGGTTGCCTTTTATTGCATGTATCGCATGAATTTGCCTTTAATTACTTTTACAGCTCAAATACCAGGAGAAATCAAATTAGACAGAAATGTTATTTATAGAAACATTTGAGCTTAATCTGTTTTTAAAAACACGAATCCAAATTGTGTCTTATTCGGGTATAGAAGTAAACGAAGTATACCGGATACATTTGAAAGGAGTGTTATACATAATTACCAAATAATTAGACAGTATGCAGAATGTAATCAGAATACACTCTAAAGAGCTTCATCTCAAAATGTGTGACACTTGATTTTTAAAAATATAAATTTTGTACGACAGTCCTTTAACAAAAAGGACTGCAACAAAATATAAATATTATATATCTTATATTAAAAAGTGAAACTCATTTGTGTGCATTGTGTATCAAGGGGGAGAAATGTGCCAATGCGAGTGATTATGCGGGATCGGAGTATCACTAAATGCAAGATTTGACACATCATATTGCAATAGTTTGTTCAAAGAATACTCAAACATCTAAGAAAAATTCTCTGTTTCGTTAGTTCTGTAAATATATCTATTCGAATAAAACTCTCACTCGAGAGCAGCTGGAAATCCGAGAGAGAAACTGCTGTGCGAAGTGATGCGTCTAGAAGTGAGTAATGTTTACTTGAACAGATTCACGTATAGAAAACCCGCATCGAAAAGCGCATATTTTTATTCAGAATCGAAGGCATTTCATGCAACCTCTAGTCTGTAATACAGCTTGAGTAATATTTCACTAAAAATGCGATACGAACCTTCTATTTTAGGACAGTTTGACACTTGCTATTAGTTTCAAAAGCCTATTCATGCGATGAGATGTGTGGGAAAAGTGTGAACTGCATGAACGTGTAGAAAAGCTGAATTAAGCATCACATCACAGCAATAGCGCATTTCTATAATGGGTTTATTATATAAAAAACTATACTTTCAACGAGAATAAAAACGGTAGAAAGTGTCTAGTGGCAGAAGGGTGAAAAGAGGCTGTCGTGATCCTAAGTCAATATAATACACGTACTTTCTGCGTATACATACCATTATTACCAGAGTACTTATACCAGTACTGGGGGAAATCATCATCATCAAGACCATCAAACAGCTCAAAGGCTAAATGGTCCAGGAGTTGGCTAGAAAGAAATGAGTGCCTTTTCTGGTTTCGCCAGTGAAAGCATGTATGAATATTTGCAAGGTTTGTTTAAGGTGTGGGAGTTGGAGGGTCACGTATAGATACGGACAGGAAGGAGGTATGTGTGTGAGACAATGATAATGTGTTCACCTCATCTGCAGATAGAGTTTATAATGCATGTGCATGTTTATGAAGTGTACGTATATAGCTGGATAGGGAGTTAGTGGAATGAACTAGATTTTTCATTATAGACTCGAGGAGTTGGAGACTGTAGGCTATATAATGCATAGAGTTAATCAAATATTCATGACCTTTCATCTCTTCCCCAGGAGGTTTGACACACACTCCGTCAAAATGGTTCGGACGCTGGCTTAAAAGGATTTTGCTCTTTCACTACAAGTGCCACTTGTACCACCAACATTACCGGCAAATTTTAATATACCTACCAGGCGACAAACTTATGTTTTCTCTGTTGTCCCAAATATAGTGACAATGCCGCATCACCAAACTATCCTGGCTAGCCAATAAACATTAAATTTCCTATATACGAGAAGATGCGTATGTACGCCATGTTATATAAGGTGGTCCTCCGTGGATATGACTAATGCATGATATTATGGATTTATTATGCATGTGTGGCCACTGCCAGTGACTGTATCAGTATGGGGCTAAGAGAACAAAGCATATATAGGAAATAGGGACAACTATTTAATATCTGGTAAAAGTAAACGAGCAGATGTTTGGAAACTGCAAAATGTCCCCTCTTCCAAACACTGTTCGTGATCCTACTAGTACCACCAAAAAACCATCTGCTATTTGGCTCCTCTTCTCTATTGACTTTATAAATGCTCGTTTAACAACTCCTCCGGCATTTGGTAATAATGCAGCGAAGCTGTTTTTAGATGACACAGAATATTGAGTACGCTAGGGCATCCCCGGTGACTTTTACGAAATGTGTCAAAAAATAGGAGGTAGAGGATCGAGCATGGGAGTTGAAAAAGAACTAGGAAAAATGACACGTAGACTTTCCCATAAAAATGGTCGTGTTCATCATGCTGGGTGGAGGATAAAGACAAAAGTAGTAATGACTAAACAAGCGTTTGCCCGTGGCTATGGTCGGTTACTTTGCCCATGTAACCGTCACATTTTGAAACTGTTTACTCTGCTCACATCATACAATCACACTTAAAAGATTGACTCGTTGGAAGGAGTAAGAGTAGGATTTATAAAACTTCAAGCTTGATGTGCGAAAAGTTTGGCACATTAGGGTTATTACTTTAATCAGAACAATTTTTTTAATATTTTTAAAAAGTTGATATGTTGAGAGTACATGCACTTTCACCAATATTTCGAGTTTATGAGCAACTCATGATATTATTGGACAGATTTTGACTGGAAAAGTATAAAATTTAAATCTGATGAAAACGAGATGGGTTTATTCATGATGAGACATGGACTCGAGCCAGGACACATTGCACATGATAAAATATTATGCACTTTCTCTAGTTTAATTTAATGGAATAAGTCGAGCCATCGACATAGGTACATATTTTTTATGCATTTAATTTTCATAACATTTAGATTATTGTTGCATGTATAAAGTGCCTCTAGTTATCATTGTCGTAAAGTTATATTTGACCTATATACTTATTGAACATTTTGTCCTTGTAGCGTATTCTCTTCATTTGATTTAATCTGGTCGTTCGTAATGAAACATTTACAGCACTTGTTGAGATTCGATACAATTTAATAACACGATCAGGAAAATACTAATAATCTTCTCTCTGTAATAATGTACGCAATAGACACGTAAGACATGTGTTGGGAATTTATGAATTCGTCATTAATTTCATTTTTGAAATCTACCAATTCTTTTGTAAAAAAAAAAGTAATTTATTTAAAAAGCATATTATACTCCAAGTTTTAAAATCTTGCCGGAAGGTCGTTTTATAGTTAATTAAAATTCATGAGGTTTTTATAATACGTCATATGCATAACCGTGATTTCATAACAAAACTACATTTTATGTATAGTTTATTTTTAAGTTTTATTTTACCTTTGACATTATGAACCAGCCTCAATTGCGCAGGATACTTTTCCACAAGCCTTCTTATCACATCAATTTGTTCCACGGCAATCTGCACGGCATCCAAGTGTTGAGCAGAGCAAGGCACATACGCAGACCACAACTTCAAATAAAAAATGCAAATTTATACCTATGCACTTTGATCATGACTCTATTCATCTCACAGAAGTTCCAACTAGCAAATACCAAGTAGGCAATATAGGCATACGCACTTTTATTTAAACAGCAAATTTCCAAATGTGATTCACATATATTATTTCCCAATTCATCATTTTAGCATAATCCTTCAGAACTGTAAATAAATGAGGTGATATTATGTCTAAAGGCATACCTAAAACCATATTAACTGGAGCGGGTTAATATGAGACTACATTTTGCATGATGGGATTTTGATACTTGCCACACAAACTTGTAGAAAACTGGGCATTTCATTAATCATTTCCCTTTTGATCTCTTTGTGTACTTATGGTGCGACTGAAATAGAGGTACTGCTGAGCAAACAACTGGTCTGGTAATCCAAACAGAAATAATAATAATCCTGCCAGAGTGTAGCATATATAGTAGTGATAATTAATACATTTGAGCAAGATATATATAAATGATATGAAAGAGATTTCTAGCCTTTTTAAGATTATAATCTGCACTACTTACTATTTTCCTACACCATATTCCATGACACATGTTACGCTCTTCCTGGTTCGTGTACTCATGGTTCAAAAGACGCAAACAGTGATGATAAAATGTTTGTTTACTTTGTATTTGTTTAGCCCTCTTGAAACACAAGTGGTGAGCAAGTTGTCTAGCATTCAGAGGATCGCATCTACGCACGAGTGATTGTCTTAAGAAAGAAAAAGGATGAAGAAGGCATTTCACAACAAGTAGTTTTGCAAGGTAGCTTCTTCTGATTCTCGCATCACTTTCACTTTTATTGGGTGTAAAAGAAATGAGTAAAATTTCCCTTCACAACAAACTTGCTAGTATATAGGGTAAAGAAAATACATGCCTATTTCAAGAAGATGATACTATTAAATGATCTGAGGTATAATTTTCATCTATAACTGTCAAATGAAAGTATTTTATGAAGGCTAGTAAAATTTTTAGATGGAAACTTCAATAGATTTATTACTAATTATTACTTTCGCTGACATTTTCATTATGTCTAGCTTTACCTGAGCTCCAACGCCTCCTCGCTTCAGTCTTATAAGATCCGTGTGGGACCATACACTTCCAGCAAATGGATCAGTCTAAAGAACACCAGAGAAAATTATAAAATCAACCGCATTTTATAACTTTCACTTCCGTTTCACCAAAAATCTGGCTTTTCATAGCCAGTTTTCTCAAAACATACAGTGTATAATTGAAGATTTTATAGCTATTTTCGCACACCCGCAATTACAGGGAGTCAGAAACAGCTAATGTGGAAGTAAGCCTGTTTTAGCACTAAACTTTTATTAGCCGGATTAGATTTTCCACGTATCACAAAAGACAAAGTTTGAACCAATGTGTATTATTATGAGCAGAATTTTGTAATCAAGATAATACTGACAATATTTTGAGAACAATGTATACTAACTAACTAATTCCATGTCTAGATTTTTCCAAATACTGAATGAGTCTACAGCTTTCACTAAGACTGCTTAAAAGGAGTTACGACGAAGAAGTGATAAGGACCCTACTTACGCACTTACGTACTCCAAAGTCAAAAGGCAAGGCCATATTATCTTAGAATATATGTTTATACATTATATAACACTATCGTTTTCATTGAAGAAACTTTCAGACTAAAATACTTGCGTAGGTATTGATAACCACTCGAGAGAAGAAAATGAACTTTTACCTTGGTGAGATCAGCATCAAAATGAAAGTCCTTTAGATGATTCTGCAGAAACTTTTTTAGGTTCCACGCTATGTCACTTAAAAATATGATAAAGAACAAAAATAATTATTCCCCATCCTATCGACATTAAATTTGAATGATTGCCTTCTTACTTCTGAAATCCCGTCGTCAAGTATGAATGCAAGTGCAAAAACAAGATACAAAACAGAACAAATAGAAAATACATTTTAATATTATGACATATTTTAAATTTTATAATTGTTCCTTTATTTTCAAGTGTTTTATTTGAAATATTTGAAGAAATAAAGTATCCTGACATGATAAATAACATTTTTCTATATGTTACAATAAATGTATGAAAGTTTTCTTACGTCTGATAACCAGTCATCATTGAATGCATGTACAAAAACAAGAAATTAATATCATGACATATTTTACTTTCTTTATTTTCTAGTGTTGTATTTGAAAAATTTGATGAAATAAAGTATCCTGAAATGCTAAATAAAATTATTCTATATGCTACAATAAATGTACGAAAGTTTTCTTACGTCTGAAGTCCGGTCATCAATGAATGCATGTACAAAAAAAAAGAAACAAAGAAGAAATGCATATTACTCAAGTTGAACCCAAGCTATTCATAAAAATATGCAGATTACATTCATGAGACGCCTCATTTATACTCAGTATGTATGTAATTTGTTTAGTTCAGTTTGTGAGTTATGAATTATAATACTATCAAATATATGTATACTTACACAGAACTCAAGAATGACGGTTGACAACATACTTACATTGCATTAACTGTTAGTTACATTAACTCTTAGGTGAAGCTAATTTGTACAAGTGAAAAATAGAAAGTTTTATAGAATAATAATAATTCTTACTCTACTTAATATAAATGTAATATATATATATATGGGAAAGATATTTGCCTAAAGGAAGAAAAAGTAATAACTATATAGCTTCTTGTAAATGAGTATCAGTTGTTTCAATACTTTTCAAGAGCCTTCGGCGTGAACAGATATTATTCTCTTTCACGATTTCTCTAAGCACGCACAATGTGCATTATATAGTACTACATTAGTTTT
>JAQIXX010003295.1:0-20295 GCA_034700605.1 Willowsia nigromaculata | reverse complement strand
CCATGTGTATTTTATTGCCTTTGCTTTCCTATATACGAAGAGAAAGCACGTATATATGCGTGCAGGTTTTGTTACAAAAACGGACTGCCGTGATGCCTTCCAAAAAAATGCTTTCCCAACAATCCCAACTTTTTATTAAGCTCTACCACATCCATAGGGAACAACGGTAGGGCAAAAGGTACTACTTATTTTGTAAATCTGTAATTTGTAGTAGCAGTCATGCAGGAAGGCTTTATATTCGCTGCTGCTGACCCTTTTTTGTCTAGGAAAACTTTCCCTCTAAAAACACAGCAAAAATATTTTGATGATTTAGTAGGTACATGGTACATACATGAAGACAGAGTAGTGGGCTTATAGGATGTTTGGTGAAAAGTGCAACGAACAGGGTGCGTTAGGTAGCCTAGTGTTTTCCACAAATTCCCAGCAAGGATGAAGATGAATGACAAATCGTAAATAGTATTTTTATGGTAGTAAGTTTGTAACTTGTCTGGTACAACCAAAACTTGGTTGGATATGGAGAAAGTAAGTTGAGAGAAAGACTGTAAAGTGAAATGCGAGCGGAGTCGTAGAAAAATGCACTCGTGCGTCCTTGTCGGATCAATAACTTATATCACTTCACCCAGAAGCTCAGTGCAAAGTCATTTTCAACTTGTTAATCGTTTCTCATAAAAAATTATCATATGAATGGGGAGCAAAAAATTTGTGTTCTAGAATGGTAGCTCTGATTCTGTGATGCATGAAGAGTTGCATGATGGTGAATTATACAGTGAATTATAATTCCAATTAAATATTAATACAGACAAAGAATGTGGATGTGTTGAGGAACTCCTTGTGTATAATTTTATGAACGACTCTGTAAATTTTTTATGTGAAAGCAGATTATTAAAACAATGGGATGCTTAAGCCCACATTTACGGCAAAGAGAATGCTTTATTACGAGACCAAGCAATAACTCAAGTAGCCATAAACTAACTAGCAGAATTTCTACAAGAGGATTTTCTAAAGTCCTTGAACCGATTATGAACTTTTTTTTATAGTGCACTCGGATTCCAGATCAATTTTTATAATGCTTCCACCGGGAACAATGGAATGTTTTAAAAAATTGTTCTGGGCAGAAGGGAAGGCGGTGCTATATGTGCTAAATGAATAACAAGGGAGGAAAAATAGCTGAGTAGTAAAAAGTGGTTGATTATGTAAGGGCTGGATCCAGGGACAGGTATATGAAGGTATCATAAATCTTAGAAGGGCCCGGCCTCGACTTTCCTTCACATTCTTTCTTCTAAGCCATCTATCCTCTATAAAAATGGCACATCTTTTGAAGGTGACCATCGTATGAATTGGGACGATGTTTAAAATTGTATATGACTTTTATCATTTACGTTCTCAAGAAAAGAGGTGGATGTGGGATTGTAAGGACTTGCAAAATGGATGTTCCCCTTGGGGAGACAACCAAATACCTACTAAAAAATCCTTCTTCTTTTAAGCTTGCGAACGAAAAACAGTAAAACCGCAAGTAAAGAGGAAAGTAGTTCCATAAAAGTTGTATAAAAATATTATTAAGGAGCATAGAAAAATAATAAGAGCGAGTGTAATTTTCCCTCTTGGTAGGAAGACGGAGAGTATAGGGATTTGTGTTTTTTCCGCGTGCGAAGGAAATGAATACGGAGTGAGTGAAGGAAGGAGAAAAAATGGAAGCGGAAGTTTTGTGAGCGAGAGAGAAAATAAAAATGAAAAGAAAATTGGGGAAGAATAGATAATGTAATATGAAAGCTGATGCTCCGGTCTTAGATGATGACGATGATGAGAGCGTAGAGAAAAGCAAGACACAGGAACACTGGCAATGAGGCTTGGCGAGCTATGAGTTTTAAGTATAAAAAAGTATATAGAAAAGTAAAGCTTATATAAGGAATATTTTCGTAGGCGCTTCGATAGGTTTGTGTTGTACTTGTGGGAGGATAAAACAGAGAGTCCCTGAACAAGTGTCTTTTAAATGCAGAGATGGTCCTCTGAACTTCTTGGTCGTTTTTTTGGCATAAAAAACATTAGTCACGTTGACACCACCATCATCACAAGTAGCGGAGCAAGCAGCATTGGTAAAGGCTTAATTTTAAGTATTCATTGCTCGTCCTTTTCTCTTCTAAAAATAATTCGTTCGAGAGGAAGTAAGAAGGATAGCTTGTGTGGTATACTAGTTGTCTCTCTTTTTAAGAGGATTTTATTAGTGGCTTTAGCTTTTATGAACCGTCAACCGCCTCATGGATAGATAGATGCATGCGAATACAAGATGAGAGACAAGACAAAAGTATACACTACTCTGATGATGTCACCTTATAAAGGGAAAAGATGAGTGGTAGACAAGAAGATTGCAAGAAGACACAAGCTTGCCGCTTAACTTCTTTTTCCTCTCTTGTTTCTGTTCTGCTCTGATGGGTGAGGATGATGATGAGACTGTGTGTTGTTGCTGGAGGAGATCATTAAATGTGCAAGGAAACGAGAGATGAGTTCATTTTGGCGGAGATGATGTGATGTGACAACGCAGGGATTGCAGTGACAACGCTGGGCTGACTAAGAGAAAAGGAGAATGCAGAGGAGGATGAGGAGGTTGATCAAGGAGAAGAAGTGGAGGTTGGGGGTGGGAGAGAAAACGGCTTTTCTAATAATGAGTCAAGCTATAAGCTTGTTGTTGGCACTCGCATCTTGCTTTGCTTGCACTAATAATAGAGCCTGGAATATATATAGGAACAAGGTGAGAAGTTCAGGTGGCACGACTTGATTACAAACTAAGCAGTGGGAATCCCAGTTTTAATAATCGGGTGCATCATATGACGTTTGAGTGTATGTTCGTATCAGCGTCAGGGAATTTTCCCTTGTGATGACAGCTCACTGATTGTGAAAAGTGTGCAGTGCAGAGAACGAGACAAGAGACATGGAGGTTTTGTGTTTTTCCTCTTTATTCCCTTGATAATCTTTGCCTTGACCTCCGCAGACTATCAGGTTTGTTGAGTTGAGCATGGCAAAGAGTGGGCTGTAAGTTTCTTTGCGCTTGAATAAAACAGTAGCACTGATTACCTAGAAGAGAATCGCTAATATTGGAACTAGCTTCTGTACTCAATCTACAAAAGACTGTACCGAACCGTTTGGGGTTTTATGGTTCAGTGAAAACGGATTAATTCAGAGTAGAGTTGATCTTTGAGCGTGGCGGAGATGGCAAAGGATCAGAGGATAGATAATACTGTAACAGAGTGAAAGTTAGCTGCACAGAGAGGAGAACAAATAAATACTTAATAGAGAAGTGATGAAGAAAGAGGAAAAATAATGGGAAAGGATGATGTGAGCGGATTACAAAGGTGATGAAGTGCGGCAATGATGATGACATGATCGTCAGCTAGAACTGAACACTTTCTCTTGTACCACTAATGAAACAAGTCTACCTAATCGGAACCACAATGATAACTTGAGACATGGAAAAGACATCTCATTAGAGTGCTTCGAGTTACTGTGTTTTACGCATCATAATACCTTTTTCACATTAGTGCTAGTGGGTGCTGCGCCGTATTACGCATTTACACAATATATTATGTGATTTTGAAATGTGTTGCTCCTCTGCTGAAGCACAGACAAATTATGTATCCAAAATGTGAGGTTTGTACCACTGCAAGTAAACCTAACAGAGCAAAAGCGAAAATCTCAGACGCATATTTACACAAATAATCATAGTTCATGGCGTGTTATCCAACACGTCAAATTCCACCTATGGTGCTGGATTACCTGTAAGTTACAGGCTGTAACTTTGGTAGACCCGTTTCCATTTTCTGGAATGCACCGTGCCCCAAAATCGTTCTCAAATGAATGGAAACTTTAGATACACGAAAATTGAGAACACAATGTTAAAAATCACCTTCACAATCTTAGAAACTATTTTTAAATCTCAAATAAAGCTTTGGGCTACGTGGCTAAGTCTATCTCGAAACTTTATTTTTATAACAGGAAACACTAAATAAATATTCCTTTTACAAATCTTGAATAATATGGTAAATAACAATGAATAGAAGCCATCATCATTGAGCTCTTGTTATTCTCTTTGTTCGAGAATGTGGGTCACCTCCCGTGTACATTCTGCTCTCTCCTTTTTTATTCTTTCCGATATGATAAGTACTAAAAGGGTTCCCTGCCCTTCATGTAAAATGCATTTGGACTAGATCCATTTCACTTTACTTGTAAGTCAAAAAAGTCATGATCATACTTCTTTCTTCTATGTACACTATAGTATACACTAACAGTCCCCTATGGCCTTTCGTTACATATCCTCTGCCTCTGGCGTTTGGCAAATGGATTGATGAAAGAGAATAGGAAACTACTATACGTGGGATTAACAAGAGGGTCAAAATACTTTGAAGAGAACTTCTTTTGAAATTTTACATGGATGATGCAATAGTTTGTTCTGCACATTTCAAAGAGTCCAAAGTACACAACCCCAAAATAAACAAATAAATCTATTTACTCCATTGATTTCTCAGGATGATTTGATTGAATTTCAAATGCCTTGTATAAAGCTATTTTTACGGAATTTTAAATCTCACTAATGGATATCCCTTTCTGCTTGAGAATATCATCACGTTTTGTGTTTCCACTCGCACAACTCGTGCAAAACGTTACGAGTTTCATATAAAATGTTGCGGGGTAGGTTTACAGTATTATTTTCTGTATTAGTTCCAAGCTCCAGCGATGATAAGGTGGTGGCGTAAATTCTGTTTTACGGATGAGCTATAAACAGAATTCAGCAGAATACTTTTCGCTTAATGAATTTTTCGGCTTATATAAATTACCTAACATTGTCGGTTAAATTTGGCTCTGATTTTGGTCAGGGCCATCTATAAAGTGAAATTGACAGTGGCCAGGTGGTAGTCACAATTGGAACTGTAAATTGGTGATTTTCGAAACATGTGCTCGCAGTATGGGATAGACCGATTAACCAACCGTAACCGCAAATTGCTTCTCAACATAATTTATTTTTGTAGAAGATTGAACACATCTTATTCCTACGTATAGTATGACTGAATATATGTACATAGCATCTGACTCTTTATTGAAGAAAGTAGAAGTCACTTTGACTCATTCGTGTAGTAGATTCAATGAAATTGTCTCTTCTGAGCCATTTGGCTTTTTATGTGTGCCTGGTGAATATCTCCATAAAACTGATATTGATGGGTTACGATAGGTTTATTGCATCCTTGCTAGAGCTGCTGCGTTGGTGGTGGATTCCACCTGGATCATATTATCTTTATCGGTACTGAAAAAGTCATTCTCTTGATGCCTCACCGAAAAACTCTTTACACAACCCTATCAACTATGGCACAAAGACACATGCCTAGCACCCAAAACCAACCGCTGCGTAAAATGAAGCCGTAAAGCAGATGTTTCCATAAAATATTATAGAATACGACATTCCTTTCCAATGTCTGTCCTTAATTTTTGAACTTAGTTGTACAGCTACCTTCATTCCTCTTTCCAAGACACTTTCTTCTGCTGCCACATCAATAACAATAATAATCAGTTTGATTGGACACGTTCCTCTTCTGGTTTGTGCCCGTTCCCCTTCTGTCCTGGATTCAAAGAATAGCTATTTGGTGGCTTAAAATTTCTTGACGTAGATACAAATAAAAGACGACGGGATTTGCGTAGTCAGATTAATGGAGACAGATTGTGGTTATACCTGAGCAAAATTTGTAAAAACCAAGGATTTGTTACAACAAAGAAATGCTATCTGACATAAATTGCAAAAGCCATCTATTGTCAATATCATTTACCCAAATTAATACTTTTGCACAAAATGTTCTACTAACTACACCTGCTAAACTTTTCAAGTATTATATTTCCCCGAAAAATGATTTAGACTCGCTGTGCTTCCATTGCTAAATTATGCAAGACCCTTCAAACCACATGCTTCAATCCAAATCGGCTTTCAAAGTTTTCTCAGACATATAGTCATGCACACTGATAACCTAGTGGTCCAACTTTTTCTAGACAAGTTCTACTTCTCTTGGCATACGTCTTAACGTAACTCTAACAAAGTTTGTTTTCTTCAAGGAAACTGAGTCAGTTTCATGAAAGGAGTTTCAGAGTTTTTCCTCGTCAAATGGCCAGGTTTTGTTGCTTTCATCGACGAAAGTGGGTCTCAAATGACATGACAATGAACAAGCGGTAAATTCATCAAGATTACGTAAAAAACTTGAGCTGTTACCTGCTTGTCCTGTCATGCTTCATTTTCTGCTTCAAAAATTAAATAAAAATGTTCATGTCATGCGTGTGGTCACATATTGAAATATGTGATAACAGTAAACTCATGTAATCGACACTGCTCAGTACCAGTAGCCAAAAAATAAGCGAGCTCATTTTACTGAAATTCACATAGAACCAAATTCTATTGAGATATTTTTACTCATACTCTATAATTCATAGTTTTGTCCCTATTTTACATGAAAATATCCCGCAAGGGAAAATCAAATAATTATTTAGCATATAATGAATTTTAGAAGACGATCCATGATTCTAACTACAATTTGAGCTTTTCAAATCACAGTTTACGCAATAGTTTGTGTCTCCTAAAGTTTGATAGCATTCCATTATCTAAAAAATGCAATTTCAACTTTAAACTGTCAAATCGTATATATCATTTATTTTACCCAATCATATACCATGCTCACATCACATTAGTTGTGCTTCAAAAATCGTTTGCAAAAGTACATTTTAAAGCGTGTCTCTGAAATTGCGTTCAAGTCTACTTCACATATCTGGAAAGCTTAACCCAAATTAGTAATCACAAGTTACATTATCCTTATCTCCTTGTTTACTAAAACATCTAAGGCAATGCACCGTTTTCCCCAGCACGTATAAAGAAACTAAAATGATTGAAATCTACAATGCTATTTATTCATATTTAACTGCGCAATACAAAACATTAAATAACACAGTCATATTTACCAGGCTTACCAGTGTTAAATGATACGTTAATAATTCTAGCTACATTTATTAATTTTATAATTTGAATTTTAGTATATGGTGTGAGCATGGCATACGAATGGGTAAAAAAATGATATATATGCGACACATTTTAAAGTTGGAAATGTTTTTAGTTAACCACATGCAATCAACTGTCGAGAGACAGAAATATTGCGTAAATTATGATTCCAAAAAAATCCAGTAGAATCATGGATCGTCTTCTAAAATTCATTATATGATAAATAATTATTCGATTTTCCCTTGCGGGATATTTTCTTGTAAAATAGGGACAAAACCATGAACCATAGATGTACACAAATTACATGCCATTCTATTTATATCCATCCGCGTCTGTCCAACAACCTCGGATTCGCTAAATAGCTAATGCATCCTCTCAAAATCCAGCTTCCACCAGGAAGGATTGGTTGCTTTAGGGCACGAAGGACACACTCCAGCACCGAAACATTGCTATTCAGTAGACGGATAAAAAATCTTGAGCCTACCGCTTTCTCTTCTTGTATTCTTTTTTTCTGTCCATTATTTTGTGCTCTCGTGTTTCGAAAGAAATAAACAGTACGAAGTAGAAAGTTCAGAAAAGAACACAACAACTTTTTCTTCCACAATTCTTAAATCCTAGCTTAGACAGCTTGCCTCTGTTTTGCAAAGTGGAAGTGACGCTGTGGCGCTGTAAGTAGATGACCTGCTTTTTCTCCCGTTTTCCTAAAGCCACCACAAAATAGTTTCGAAATGTGCGACGCAACGGTGCAAAAATATTCTTACTAAAACTGCGGCTGGGACTTAAAAAGCCAATTTTCTACTTCCACTATCGCCGTTTTGCATCCGAGGTACAAGTTATAATATCTATGTTTTGCGCTATTATTCTCGAAATGAGTGGGGGGGAGGAAGGAGCGCATTATGAATGGAAGGATCGGATGAGAATGAGATGGTTTTTGCAAGCGTGCACGTGTAACCCGTTAGACATACATTAATGTTGGTATTTAGTATGTATAGTTTTTTAAAGGACTGGTAGTGAGATGGAAGGAATCCTAAATGATCCCAAATATTTTGATAATTCCAAACAAGCTAACTAGTAAAAATTTAGACTAGCAGCTTGTACATTGTTTTTCGTTATCATATTGGCGTTTATAGTCCTAATTTCGGCCTGCACATGATCCATCAAACGTTTCCTATGGTATGTGGGTTTGCCATTTTGTAAAAATTTAATATATTCTTTGATGAAATTATTGAGGGCAGAGGGCACTGATATGATTTTGTTTAGGAGATGTGAACCTCTCAATTTGTTACATGGTAGATCATATGAGTTAGGTGACAAGGGAAATAAGTTAGAATATTGTTCCCCGAATAAGTATGTCAAAACAAAGATTGAAGGGAATGGAGAAAACGTGAATTTCACACTGTAATGAAATGTGCACGCTTTTAATGAAAAAGGGTGGAGCGCGGGGAAATTAATAAAGTCTAGGTTGGCATCCATGTCATAATCCTGCGAGTATATGTAGTAGGTAAAGCGTACAATGAGACGAGACCTTAAGCGGAGCAGTGTGAGAATGACAAAACTAATTAATTTTTCTTGCTCATTCTACGTGAATTCCTGAAATGTGCGGAGGCAGCTTCTATGAGTTAATTTTCTTTCCTGAAATGAGTGTTTTATTGGAATCGCATCGTATCACAAACGACTTATCGATATAAGCTCTCTGATAATACTGCGCTTGTAATAATATTTCAGAAACGTGCTTTTAACCAGAAACAAATTAAAATGAAGACAATAAAGCTTTTGAAAGTAAAATTGAATCAAACCTTTGCATATATGTAGAACGCCCATCTAAATACTTTAGCAATCATAAAACTAAAGTTACACCAGGATTTGTTCGCACTGAAAACTTAGCAATAAAATCCCCAAGAAATGATACCAGTATAAAGTTGAATAGATAAAAAAGCTCTTCAGATAAACGAAATACTTTTCGCAAATATTAAAAAATACGGAGACGGAATTACTTTTTGATTTTACTGATTCTGTTTGATGAGGAATGTAAAAAAGGAATGCACTTTTTACACAAAGTGACATGACGGATGACAAACCAAGATAGGAAAACTTTGAAACTGACACAAGATAAATTCATCGGGCAAGTTTTATGAAAGCTATTGACAACTGCCATCCATTTGAGTGGAGTAAAAATTGAGTTGTGTTAGTTGGATATATGACATGTATGAATGTACGTAGTACTACTAAACCAATGTACTTATAGTTTTTACCCTTGCTAAATTTTATATAAATATAGTGTCTTATTCTGGAGATATACATATACAGATTCTGACTGGGACACATTATCAAACTTTGTACTTAATTTATCTCGTTTTATTTGCACTTAATTGTTTGTCTGTGATAGAAGTAAATATTGACTACCCGTGCATCTCCAAACTTTTCTTTAAGCTCATGAAACATGTCACTTCAGTTTTGTAAATACGGTTACATTTTTAGGAGGGATTCTCATTTCATTCAGTTAGAATCTTTTTACTCAGCTCATGACAAGCGAGTAGAACTGGTCCAGTCCAACGAGACTAGTTTCGTTTTCATGCCTAGTATTGACCAATGGGAATCACTTGATACATCAATGTGAATCAAAATCAGTACTGAGAGTGACAATTCAATGTATGATTCATAATATACCTAAATATAAACATTCATTGATAAGATTGAATACGGGTTTCTAAAGTTGAAGAGGTAATTTTTTAGATTCTAAAAATTCAAAACATTTATGATAGATGTGCATTGTAAACTTGTTGATTTTTTCCTAACAGGGGCAACATGAGATTTCATTTGGAAGCTTTGACATCCCGAATATAATTTTTTGAATTGCAAGCACAAGCACTGGATGACAATATTGGTGCATTATCAACTACTTCCGTCCAATTCAATTGCAACTTCTTGACATAAAAAGTAACGGGAGAGTATTTACACGCAAAAAAAGTTGGCAAAAAGGTTGCAGTTGCAACATAAATTCCATTTCTCACAATGATGCTTGATGCAATAAAAGTTAAGTGGCTTATAGAAACTTTTAATTTTGCCTAATTATCTTGAGTTGAAGAGGTTAACAAAATTTCAACTCAATCATTAAACTATTTCTTCTTTTAGTGCACACACAAAATAAGTTTTATAGTTAGTTGAAGGATAAATTTCGTTCCTCCTAGGAATGTAAATGCAACTGATATATCACATGTTATTATCAGTAGATCATTAGATGTGTTGCACAAGCAAGGAAAGTTGAACTTTAAGGGCTTGCAATAATGAAATAAAAATAGTCAACCTATTTTATATATTTATTAGATAGTATTCACATGTAACAGCAGATTTATGGTCTAAAAACCTATACTTCAAGTTTACTGCGACACTATAATGCAGCCATCATGAAGTGAAATATATTATTGCTACTAAACTTTCTAACATAACCCCACTTTATTGTCAAGTTGGAGTCTGGAATGCGTTTAATTACATGATACAAAGCCGGTACTGCCTACACTGCACTACTTGTTAATTAAATTATTGAGGTGTCGACGATGAGTGTACGTAGAAGCCCAGACAGTTTTCGTGCTCAGAGCTGACAGTGCGTTTTTCTTTGTGGAATGTTTAATTACTACCAACAACTTTATTTCCCTCTCATCCATCTCACATAATTTATGCGAACTCTTAATCACCTATTCAAACTGACCTTGGCTAGCCGTTACACTATGGATTTTACTGTACGCAACCCAAACTATCTTCAAGTTCATCATACAAATATCTAAAAGCTAATGTTTCCCAGTCACAAATCCCCTATGCCAAATAAAACAGAGACCAATGTTAAAACTCGGTTGGAAATATATCTCTGCCAAAATATTTGAAAGAGGGAAATAAAAATAACTCTGGTCCGCAGAAACGACAAACATTTTGGTCTCTCTTCATATATAATTTATTTTTTCAAATGTCGAGACAACAGTAAAATACGGTGGCTAAAAAAGAAAGGAAAAGAGCAAGGAGCAATTTCTTCTGGAATTTGTTTATGCTTCCGGAAATCCCAAGCCACTCACAAAACAAGAATGCATTGTTGTTATTATCATGTGATAAGAAGATACTCTTGAAATATGTATGCGAATACATAAGCTGTGAGAAAGCTGAAAACAATAATATGCAATGATACTTATATTTAGGCATTAAACTTGCATACGGAGGGACTAGATGGATAGTGATGACTAAAGGGACTATGGGACGTGTTATATCACTATCTACACATTTCCGAGGAAATGCCGGCGGGTGTGGGAATGCACTGTGTCTGTCGAAAATTCTTCTTGCACGTAGCAATATGCATCTTCCAAGGTATTTATTCATCAACCTGGAGAGAGTGTAACGAACTAGAGTTCTATTAAGAATGTTAAATTTGGATGAAAATAAAAAGCAGCATGTTGGCTCATCCATCATTTTTATCACAAATAGGAAATCTTGAAAGGTTGAAATCGTCTTTAGGTATAGCATGAAAAGCAGGAAAGACTTACGTTCACAACAGTCACGCGACAAACTCTTTGAAGAGGAGACAGTCACTTCAATCTTCTACAACCCGGCGACTCGATTCGCTTAGGGTAATTTCTGCACAAGAAGATTCATTTTGAGTCCCACAAAACCGTTGAGATTGGATGCTGCTGGAGCAATGCAAACTGTTCAAAGTGTCATTACCAAAAAATATTATCTATTCAAATTTTTTAATATAAAGCGTTGAGCGTGAAAAGAAAATGAGATTTTCGATTGGCAATGGGGAATCTGTTGGTTGAAAACGCAATTTTCATTCACGTTCAATATAAAGTACAAAATATTCCATAAGGAATTTGGCATTCGTCGTTGATAATTCTGGTAACCGAACAGATGCAATTAATATCATCAAAACGCTGTAGAGAATTACGCTTATAAATACGTGTGTTCTAATTATTGTTACTTGCAACAGCAACCTTTGTGTTCCAGCACGTTTTCTCGGATCACAAGTAATTTGCAATTTACACTGTTTTCATTGAGCATTACAACTTTTGCAATGTCAGAGCTCTTTGTTCCTTCGATTACCTATTGATTTGGGACAAATCAAAATCCCTTTTCCACATCAAACAGAAATGTACACCAGTTTCAATGCACAATAAGCCAAGTACGTTTAAAAAGCTGGAGTTGAACCTTTATTAGAAATTATTATTCACCAAACACCATCACTTGAAAGTGAAACCACAAATGTACACAATATTTCGCTCCTAACGAAACCACACAGTACCGACCGGAAGCACCACTGATAACAAAATATCCCTTTCACTCTGATGCTTCGCATATTTTATCCCCTCTCATTTTATACCCACAACAGCAGCAACAGCAAAAACATCATCCTTCCTTCTTCCTTTTTATCTCTGGATTTGCACGAGACGGATGAAACGTTTCACAAGCATAGGTATCAGTCAGCAGAGTTATTATGACGAAATGAGTACATCCCCACAACTCACATTTATACCACCGGTTGTACACGATTGTTCACACGTTTGTTTCTACAACTTGCATACACATCTTGTAATGTTCACACGAAAAAACTTGAAGAGGTGTAACAACGCCTGTTGTTCAAATTCCCTTCAAATAGTCTTTGCGGTCTAGTTTGCTTATTTTCACCACTGATTGATATCATCATTCTCCAGTGAATGGAATAAAGTAGCCCTACTCTGATGACATGAAGCAGAGTCTTCTGGCTAGTCTGATGTGCGCATCTGGACGCTGTACGTGCTGGAATGAAACTGAATCTTTGCAGCAAATTCCTTTTCTTCATCTTCCTTCTCATATGCCGTTACTTGGTTCGCGTTGCTGAAGCTCAAAGCTCTTGGCACACCAGCAACGCGTTGCAAAGGCCAGGCATGAGAATTCTTTGTTGGCAGTGGAACAGAGAACATCGTTGTTGTTTGGTAGTTGGATGAGGTATCTTGAAGAGAAAACGGCAAGACTGCACCAGTGTGGTAAAAGATCATGATGGTCATGTAGTTGGTGGCTTACTTTCAAAACGATCCTATTTGTAGTGCTGTCGAACAAGTATGCGATAAAATGAGTGAAATATGTACAGTAGGCATTGATATTTCCAACGAGTATAGATATTCATATAACAAGTATGAGATTGATATAATATTTTTTCCTAGATTGTTTTTGAGATTATGTCTAAAAAAATACCTGTCTACCCATTTTGTAAAGTAGAGCAGTAAGCTGTATACACATGGGCTTGAGCTGGTGAAAATGTGTTTATGATTGTGCATATTTTTGTTCCAGTTTTCGTAGCAATGAAGTGGTTTGGCTATCGAGAAGTGATGACTGGTATTTCCAGTCTGTCAGAGTGCGATTGGAGGCTTGGAGATTTCCTGTTGTTGCACTTCTAAGGAGGGGTGAAGATGATTTCATAGTATAGTATGGGAGTAGATTCAGGTCAACGAGATAATTTTTTGGAGGGCAAAGTAGAAGGCGAATTTGTTGAGTTGCTTAACCCTAATTGATTGATGACTGGTGCAAGACTGCACTCAATTTGGGAAAGAAATGGTAGTAAAAAAATGAGTATTCTCATCACTTTTATTACAAAATTGTGTTTTTTTCATAGCCCACATGATAAACTGGGAGTACTGATTGCATTTACTCTTTACCAACTATCCAATCGTGGGAATGTAAGCATTTCAGAGCTGTCAACATATATAAACAGGAAGGTTAAGATAAAATCTTTCATTTAAAAAAAAGTTACATAGCTTCAGCGTGTAGGAATATGGACTTGTACAGTCTTAAAAACATCCATGTACATAGGTAGATATGTACATTTACAGTACTAACCTCACATGCGATAACGAATATTGAATGAAACCTTCTTGATATGGTGGTTAATTGGGTGGTTTATTTGTAACTTGATTTGATTATGTCATTTTCTTACTTGTTACAACAATATCGTGAATCGAAATTTGACAATTACAGTTTCGTTTCCACTAAATTCCCAAATTACATACATATAATACCATTATTGTATTCCCACTGATTTTGCTCATTCATAACAGGGGAAACACGCTACGCTTGTTTTCCTGCGTAATTTCTCAATTTCTAGCATTTGAATAGGTTGCTCTGTCTACAAGGTAAGTAATGTTAAGTACAGATGCTATTAATCTGTCTACTCAGAATTTCATACAAGCTGTAGGAAACCGGATCAATAGCAATAACAACATTTGATGTCACATTCAATACACTGTGTTTCATTTAGTTACTTGTATTATTGTACCTACGACATCCTTAGGCATATTTGTCTTTACTGCTCCTACGTATGCTCCTTTAGAATATTCCATGAATTGTGTGTGAGTTAGATATAATCAGAGAATAATGCACGCATTGGTAAATGAGAAAGCTCATTTCTCTTCGAGGAAGCAGTTGTTGAGAGGGAATGAGTGAAAGTCGGATGAATGAATCACAATAGTAGACACAAATAGGAAAGAATGAAGTCTTATTATTGCGTGAATAAGTATTTCCAAGAAGATACCTGTGACTGTGTGGAAGAAACCAAGCAAGCTCGCAAGTGGGCTCAGAGGAACATCTTGACTGCTTCTGCTGAATGGCTCTCATCTTCTGACAATTCTACTCTACTTATTCTTTTCTTCCCATTTCTCCATCCTCACAAAAATGGAAATGATTGAGAAGATGATGATGCCCGTTGATAATGATACGCTCGCATCTCTGTCACGCTTTTTCCTCCAATCTTCCTCCACCATCAGCACAGCGCACCACCATTTCTTCAATTATTTTCGTCATCATGGTCATATCCAACATAATATTGATTGGTTTGCATCGTTTATGAGGTTTCGATCTCAATACTAGACCAGAACACTGTATATACACCTAATAATAAGGCCACTTACATGCTTGTTGTTGTTGAAACCTTCAAAGTACTACGCATCCTAGAATCAACCGATTTAGACCTAAAGAATACCCCACGCCCACAAGCCCAAACCGCGGCATGTTTTTCGAGTGTAAATTGTATTACTACTCATTTTCAACTCATTTCATAAACCGTCAACTCAACATCAAAGTAAACAAACTGTACTTACATTACTCTCTCTACTCGGTAAGTGAATCATAAACCTTGTCGTTGAAAATTATGAAGAAACACGGCCATAATTTCAGTGTTTATGATGAACTATTTGAGCTAAAAAATATCCTTTCAGCAGATTTTCCCGAACGAATATTACACAGTCGGCCAAACTGGAAATATATTACATAATTTCTTTTCGAGAGAGACGTGTTCGTTGTTAGTTGGTAGGCATTTGTACGCGCGTGCATAAAGTGTAAGTGCTTTTTCCCAGAAACTTTAATGCGAAATCAATATATTCATGTTTTTAGAAATAATGAGAATCTGCTGGTTGCTCTCTATACAAGATCTCACTTCGTGTAAGCACTAGTAGATGTGTTTTTAAAAAATCGTTCACTACCATTTTTTGCTCCTTGCAAGAGAGATGTGAAGCTTTGCGTGAAAATTAATCTTTTTTAAGGGTTTATTGCGCTGTATTGACTAGAGCCTAGAGCAAACTAACATTGCTTGATTCGTGTAAATATTTGACTGTGTGCTTGTGTTTACTAATAAGCCACACAAATTATCGATGTAGCACAAATATCAGTTGAAGAAATGAAATCAACAAATGTGAAAACACCCCCGAGTCAGTTAAACTTCATCGCTTCACATTTACATCTTCATCGATTCCAGTTTCATTTTAAAATGAAAATTGTAGATCCAACGAATATTTACGAACGCTTCAAGTATCCAGTTTTATGCTGCTGGCTGTAATAATTCTAAGCTCTGCATAATTTCAAGCTGCAATGATTTCGAGACATCACCATAACTACCTTTCATGATAGTAATATTTGCAGTCTAACGATCCTCCTGAAAGTTTTTTTTAATAGCATAAAATACAATTGAGAAAATAATGCAAAAATGTAGCTCGTCAGTTAAAAAGCAGAACTAGAAAGTTAAAAAGGAATTCCTATTTTTTTGTTACTATGGATACAAAGATGAATGTCATTTACACTAATGAGCTTAAAAGTCAGTTTGTCAGTAACTTTAACAATTTTAAGTTTGAGATATTCATCCACGTAATTCTATGAAATTTCCCTTTTAATGGTGCTTTGTGTAAAATCGCTCAACAAGATGCCTGCTTCGCCTTCATATGATGGCATTTTACGTATTCATAACTTTTGCGAACCATCCTCATTAAATAAGCTTAATTACCACTATGACATATCTGCGAACCACTTTCACCTAATTATTCATGTAAAAAGTTGTAAACCTATTAAGCTATCCAGCTTACTCCTCCATTTCCCGCATTTCCCTCCTCATAAAAGTTTTTTTTCCTTATCGTTGTCTTACGTCCTTAATTCCACGAACAATGATAACAATTATTACCTGTTCTTTTTACCATCTTGTTATGCAAGCTTTTGCTTCCCATCTCAAAACTTTTTTTACTGAAAAAAAGTCCGGAAAATAAGCTTAAGGTAGAAGAGCATGAAGGTACTTCTTGACTTTGGTTCAAATATTTCTGCTGGTATAGTACTTTAAATCAACACAAGTCAGTTCCACTCAGCAGCAGACAGACAAGTTTTCCACTTTCTCCTTTTGAAATGCTAATGACCTAATTTTACACGGCAGAGCACAAACTATCACACACCACAAGCACCATGTCTCTCTACCTGCTTAATGGATTCCTCACTTTCTCATTCACTTACAAACAAAGAGAAAGGAAATGAGAGGAGCTCACATGCTCTGCACATCTTTCCTGTACTTCTCAATCCAGTGAACAAAGTGAAAGTCAGTGAGCTCAAAAAAAGAGGCTCCTTCTTTCCCCCAGAAAAAAAATTCAACAAAATATTTTAACAAGCAAAACTAGATAAGTTGGATGTGTGAAGGATCAAGAGCCACCAAAAATAAGTCTCATAAAAGTTTCATTGACACGTATCAAGTAGTATGGCATAGAGAGATGTTCTCGCCTTTTCCTTTTGTTTCAAAGTTGCATGCATAAATAATGCATAAAGGGTATCCCTTTTTTATAGAATGAACACGTTTCCATTCTTGAACTCCAAAGAAGTTGAAGAAAATTACGAAAAATGGCAGGAAAGAAATAAAAGTTTAAGAAGGAGAACAGTTCCCTTGTTTCATTCCTTTTGAGTTCTCATTAGCTCTCCAGGTGCAACTTATCAAACTCACTGTTGATTTTATTTTGAGGTACTTTTGACCAATAAATAATTTACATTTCACTCATACCTTAGGCCACATTGTATTTCATAAATATGTAATTTGATGTGAATATGAGTACTTGTCTGAATGTCAGTCTATTTTCTGGAACTCAAATGAGTAGATGTTGAGTTTTGCCAAACCAATTTTCTAGCAATGTGTTAAAATTTCTAAATGACTAAAAGTTTGAAAATTGACAAATGTATAAATGATCTTTTGACCCAGATCCCGCATATGAATCCTATTTCAAAAGTATATTGACTTTTGACAAAAACATATGCTGTATCATCACTTCAAGTCGATGAGATGAGATTACATAATATTTACCCTTTATTGCTTGTATCCTTGTCGCTCCATAAAAAGAGCCAAGCACATAATAATCTCTTGGCTGAGTAAGTTTGGATTGTTATGTACACAGAAAAATTGAACTGGTTGTTGACTGGCTAAACTGGAAGCAATTTCTTTGTAATAGCCGGGCAGAAGAGTAATCCAGGAAAATCCGCTCGGTAAAACCACTATTTCCTTATGTCTATGGTAATGGGAAAAGCTCTTATGTAAGAAGCGTATAAAATGTAGTAGAAAGTTTGGCAAGGTCTGCTAAACCGGAAAGAAGTCGCGAACTTGCGTGTCATGGGTGTATTGTAGCCGTGTATAGCTAACTACTTTATTTTGCAAACATCGTACTGCGCTGCCTACCCACAACAAACCTGCACAAAAGACATTTCAGCAAAGATTCAAGTTTCCACTCATTTATTGGCTGTAGCACATATTTTTGTGTTTTTGGCAAATGGTGGAACCATTATTATTGTAGCGTTATATGCTATGGTCTCTCTTTCTCTTGAAAATGGTATCAACGAACGGAGGAAATAAGTGAAATCTCATCCCCTCGCATAATTTAAAAAATTCTCACTTTAATCTCATACTATAGACGATTTTACACGTGTCCCGACCTTTACCGTTATCTACCAAATTGCGTAATCACATTTCAGTCCCATTCTCCAGTTGCAATGATGCTGTAACAATGCAGTAAAACGAAATGTTTATCAAAGTAATTGACTGTTAAGACGATACCGAGTCGACTATACACTTACATGTAGCATAATTAACTTACTGTGCAGCATTCATTGTGCCGACGACAATGCGATCCCATGTGTAGGCAGGTCTGCATAAATCAAAGTAAAAATTAAAATGCATTAAAATTAGACATCATCATGATGACAAATGTATTCACCTTTTTTATAGGGCTTTCCAACAACAGAACTGAATCTGTGGACATCATTCTTCCTGATTGAGGCATTATTTTCTTAGCCACATAAGTTGAGTTGTGCTTTAAAGGTTGTTTTGTCGTTGTCGTGGTGACTCTCCGTGTCGTTGCAGTAGATGTTTTCACTGTGATCTTTGCTACTTTAGTTTTTGCAGTCTGAGAGGGCGTTCTAACTGTAGTAGTAAGGTGCACTTGCTTATAGTGTAAATTCTTGCGATTGGTTACTACAAAATGCTCCTCCCGAGAAACGGAATCCACAAAAACGGCAACTGGACCTTTGTACACTCCGTGTCGTACTCTCATGTACTGCTCGGGAATACCCAGCTCTCCTTTTTCTGCTGGCAATTCTTCTGATGACGATTCAAATGATGGAGGTTGTTCAATTTCCGGTATAGCTTCTGTAATACTGAATCCCGAGTACTCTAATGGAACGTGGTTCTTCTTAACAATTGCTATAATGAGAAGGAATCGTATACAGTGTTTTTATACTTTGCTTATTTGCTGACCATGAGTTTGGTTGAATACACCATTCATGAAGCAATGAATACTCGCACATTTAATTTACCTGACTTTACATGCTTTACATGTAGTCTAGACCTAGACTTGGGGAAAAGACGCCTTTTGGAAGCTACGGACCAAACACTTGTGCTCTCAAAAACAACGATAAGTATAATGCACGTTTTCAAATTCGTCCACATACCTGTAAAAGATTAACCAGTGCAACAACACAAAAGACATTTGGATGTAAGCACGCAACACTGATTGTTAGTTAGCTTTATACTAGACATTTGCAGGTTAGAGAACTAGATCTAATTTTTTTTAGTCTAAGTATTCACATCATTCTTTCTTACGATGATAATAGGGTTTCTATTGGATGGTTGGGGCTCAGAGGTGTGCAAAAATTAAGAAGAAAGCCACATTACCAGCATAGCCATTACAATATAAAACCATACTTTTACGATTGGCCGATAGTCATAGAATTATTTTTTACGACTTGACAGCATCATTAGCCATTATAAGTCTTGCTAATTACTATCGACTATTATATTTCTTATTATGTAATCCATACGCAGATCATTGCAAATTAAATGTACAAGAGACTATGAAAGATTATATAGCTTTTTTGGAATCGTCACTTTGCATACCAGTAAACAAGCAAGCAAGCATGTTTTTGAAGAGCATCCTCCGTAATTAGCGGTAAGAATTTGAGCTCACATTCTAAAAATTAGTGAATGCGATACGTGACAATAAAATGAAAATTACATGAAACGTTGTCGGCAGTATTACCTCCATTTTTAGAAATTGTTCTAAAATAAATCATGCATAAGTATTGTATGCTTTTAGCATTCAGTAAACATGAACTTATTTGCATAGTTGACATTGTTTACATAGGGATGGGAATCTCTAGCAAATTTTCAACAAGTTTTTGCCATTACATTGCCTAATATCCGTTCGACTCGTTAAACATGAATGGCTCAAGTGGCAAAGTGACGAGTTGATGACGATACGACGTGGATTGTCTCAGAACAAATTGTGTGGCATGTGGATGAACAGAGAAACAACAAATAGCAAAAGTATTGATCCATGAGTCGATGAATAGGTCTTTAAACAGGTTATAGTAAACAATACTTGAGTTGTGAAACGACTCTGGTGTCGTGGGGATGACCTGGAGGTCACCAAAGCCAGTGATGCAGGATGATGATGCAGTGTGAGGAGTGAGATGCAATGCAC
>JAQIXX010003294.1:0-20304 GCA_034700605.1 Willowsia nigromaculata | reverse complement strand
CGAATGCCCTAAACACGAAACGCTTTCCGTGTTTTCACATCGTGTTGGGCCAAACACGACACGATTTAAAAACCTCCTATTCGTGTACACATTTGCCAGCTCTATACGTACTAGTACATTCAAAATATACCAATTCCAGTTCGCAAATTTCTCCTTATTTCAAGTTTTTTCACCCTAACGAACGTATCAAACGATACAACAAGAATTTTACTTCGACAAAGAATTTTCTCGGTGTTTTACGCAATGACTAACCTTTATGTATGTAGGTATGTATGAATAAGAATAGGTGGTAGAATAAGGTGAAATGTACTTGACATCTTACCTCTGCTTGTACGTTCGGCGAAGGTAAGTTGATATAAGGAGCTGATCCGCTTCTTGTACTCCCATCCCTACTGCGAACCAAGCCTGTTGGAAAACAAAATGAATTTTTTAAGACATTTAACAACCCCTTGAAACAAACTGGATAACAGACAATTATTTTTTGGCAATATTGAAAAGCATAAAATATAATGTAGATCGTATTATCATCTTCCGTAAAGTCAAGGTGGTTTTTAGTTAGAAAAGATTATGACAGTAATAAAATTTTCATTGTCAGGCATTGGTACCTGTATACCAACTTCCAGCTTTCACCCATGGAATACAAAGGAGGGAAAGGTTGAGTAGTGCTTAAACGAACGACCAAATTCTAACTCTACGGTTTTGTGGGGTATGATGCGGATGCAATATTTATGCTACAGGATATCCAATGACTTTCGTTGTTTTTGCTGATTGAAATTCAGAATAGTAACTGCCATGATAACTTTAACATCTCATCTCTGTCTTCCATAACCACGTTTTTCCCGTCCATCTTATAAAAGGATTTCATGGTAAAAAAATCCAAATAGTATAAACAAAGGAAATATAACTACTAACATTTTACTAAGCTATTGCTATAAAAACGTTTTACCGCTTAATTTCTAGGATTATAAATACTTAATGAAATATGGGATCGCTATTGGTAAGATGCAGATGTATTAAGATGTGAATATTTAGGGAACAGTGAACATTTTGAAATTATATCTCTATTAAGTTTACAATACCTTCAGTTCAAAGGTCGTAATATATACTTGGTATAAATCATTTCAAAGGTGAGCTACAAGATTCTTTCTATTGGAATCTGAGAACATTATCATCTCAATGCTACAATCTATAGATTCTCATTAAAAACTATTAATGTTTGATTTTTTTTCCAACGAATAATTGCGATTGCAAAATAAATTTTGATCGACTTTAAACTTTGCGCCTAACTTGGTATCAGGTTTCAAATAAAATTGAATTTTGTCAATTGAAATGCCACAGAAACCTATATTTACATATCTAAAAACTAGATTCTGAGTATTCTAACTAAACGATACAAAAATTTTAGAAAAAGGGAGAATGTTCTATAGGAAATATTAATGTACGTGTACGTACTAAAAGCTCTAAAGAATGATATTTTACGGTTATGCAAAGGTGCATGTTAATGATAAATACGTATTTGTCAGATTATTTTTCATATCCATTTACATTTTCATTCCAAGAAATCACACATTAGATCTCAAAAAAGGGTTGATTGGTCTCTAAACAAATCTCAAAAGAGAATGTGATCATTTATTCATTCAAACATTTTTGTTTACAATAACTAGAAAATGTAATGGACACTGAAAAAGGACAAATGTATCAGCAAACTGTTGTATTCTTCTTGTGAACTTACATGTGACATCTCCATTCCATATTCATCATCCGCGATTCTAAATCTGACCTATTATGCATAATGATGGTACGTGTACATTCGTATTTCCTATGATATTGGCAGCCGTGTATTTTTCTTGAATGCAAGTCAACACACAAAATATTCAACTCATCGCAGAAGCAAGTAACCGCATTGCCTATATTTACACAGAACATAATTTTTTTGCTTATTATTTGTTCTATTTATGTATGAAGTTGTTAGTTCAACTAAACCACTTTAACAAGGAGATCATTTCCAGTGACTAGATAAAAAAATGTCATCAATGTTCTCGTCAACAATATCACATTACTCTTGACTCTGCCTGGAAGTTTCGCAGTAGTTGTTATCGAGCGTATGGAATTTTTAAACAGGTTCATGTGTCATATTCTGGCATGACGTACTCATAGAAAAACAGCAGTAAAAGTTAAGGAAAGGGGGAGAAAGGCTCTTCAAAGCTGTTTTTGGGTTAGCAAATTTAGACACCACCATCGTTTTGTATTAATTGTAATGCTATTCATGTCTACCATATAGTTAGAATATAATAATGTCATTCCGTCAATACGTATGTATAGTGGATCTATAATACATGCATATAGATGTATCTAGCATAACATTAAGAAAACAAACTTTTAATTGACAAAAAAATAAGTTCTCCCTTATTTACATAGCATTACGTTATGGAACAGGCTTCAATTTAAAGTTTAACGGGCAAGTTCTAAAAATATGGTAATGTTGATGATGAAAGCCAGACGAATGAGTGGTGTGAGGACGAATATGCTTGGTGTCTAGAGAGTCTAGAGCTGCTTCGTAAATACTGCCTATTTCATTTTATATGGCAATTTCCTGTTATTTTTATCATCAGCACGTCGAGTATGATGATGAAGGCTTTCCATTTTCCCTCTCCAAGTCAACATGATCTATTTTTTAACAGTTCCAAGAACTTTTCTCTTAGAAATGGCCAACAGTTCAGATTCTTTTAACATTCTTTAAGTTACAAAAACTAGCACTTAATTTAACTTATGGAAATTTATGGCATATATACATTAGCCATATTTGTTTTTAAAAAAACCAACATTATCTCCAACACCATCACCAGAAGAGCAAAATAAGTTTGTTTTTTGAGAATTAGTTGTTGTTTTACATCAATAACAAATATATAGCCGGTCAGGGAAAAATAAGAGAAAGGCTTCATAAAACTATCAATAACAAGTAGAATCGACTCATCGTAAGTATGACTTAGGTACACATTCTTGCAAAAACTTACATTTAAAATATTAGACATTAAACAAGCTCATCGAAAATTCATAACCATTGCTTCAATTTTAAAACCACTATTTCAATGGAAGGGATGCAATTAATTTCATTAAATTCTGCGGTATATGAATTAAAATATATGGTTAAGCAGAAGTACGCTATAACAGGCCACGATCGCAAAACCGTCGTTTATTTTTCTGGGATCAATAGTACCCGCATGCCAATTTCTACGGTTTTAATGAAAAAGTTTACATAATGCATGATTCTACTACACATTACATATGTACATGAAACATTTTGTAGTAAATACGGTTCAGTTTTATTTTTATTGTGGGCCTAATGTTTCCCCGCACTCATTTAATCAGAGACTACTTTTTAAACCACACACGCATAGTATGGCGGCAATATTTATATAATATATGATTAACACGACTTGGCATTGGCACTTGAATGAAATCCACGTAAAAACCGTAAATGTGTGTAAGACAAACATTTTGCGTGAAAATCACTAACTTCTTAGGGTACATGCACCAACAATATGAGAAGAAAGATTTCTTTTCTCGTTTTTACGTCATTTCCCCTTGTTCCAAAAGAAACTCTTTTAGATTTTTGTTTTGTGCTGAAAGGAAAAGAAAATGCAGCTTGAACACAGTCGACCGACATCTTAAGTGTCAGTGGCGAGGATAATATGACTAAAGAGACCCTATTTTGTTTAGAACCTGAATGAGAACTACAATAAGCACGTACATGAATAGAATAAAATGTTCAGATATACTTTTCCAAGTCAACTAGTACATTTTATTTGCTCCATAGTCCCTTCATTTCATTTCATTACATGATAATGAAAAAAGTTTTTCCTTTTTGGAGAAAAATTAGCCAAAGGTAATGGCTGCCTCCGGCCTATATATGCGGTAACGCGCACCATTCCCACGGTTGCATATCTCACACGCTTTGAGTGGAACCACCGAATAGAATAGACTTTTTCAGCGTACTTTAATCGTGCTCTTGTATTTCAACCGCGCGGCCACAACTACTCCGTCTTCTGATTTTCTCTCTCTATGTAAAGCTGCTTTATATTAAGTGCAAAAGGTACTTTATGGCTCTCTCTTGTGAGGACGTATGTCTGTCAGCAAAATACTCTCCTTGTGAATTCATTTCAATAACTCTGTTGAACTTCCTGGATTTAAAGAAACTGCGTAAAAACAAGTTCAATTACTACATCACACACATAAAACTTTAATTCTGAAAGTTCCTTTCCCATTTTAACGTCCTTGCTTTACTCCGATAATTACCATCCTATTCACTAGTTTGTTATCTTTATTATTATCAACATTGTTATTAGTATAAACATAAAATATCTACGCATATATCGCCTTCCCATGATGATGTCTGCATATTATGTGATGGTTTTCATTTTCTAACAATAGAAACTACTACTTGGATAGTGGATACTGGATACGAAAATATATACATGTGTATGTATTCATATTTCTGTAAACATTGTGTGTGTGGTGCAGAGTCGGTCTAGAATTACTATGGAGAGCCACAAGTACATCTATATTAAGTAAACAAATCATGTTTGCGCTCATCCATGTCGGTGTACATATGGTGAAAGTAATCAATGTGACTTATGATGATGCATTATATACGGACGACCTTTTCCTTCTCATTAACTACTATACATAATTTCACTCTGCGTCTATTTATATATAATGTACTTATTACTACAGTTTGAAATAACGAAAATACCAAGCACTAAGACCTAGCTCATTATTAATTGCGGAGAGGACAGAAAGTAGTAGCCAATTCCCCTTTTATAGCTAAACATATGTACATGCATTCCATTCTAACAACTTTCCTCATTTTAGAAGAGGAGGAGACATTGTAACGCCTCCGAAAGTGAAAATTTACCCTGTCACGACAGCTTCCAAAGAGAGAAGAGTAAAAATACGAGTGTACAGAAAGCACTACTCTGGCTGTGTGCCTTTTAAAGCTAGGTAGACTTTCTTTTCTCTATTTTTCTTTTCCAAATTTTCTCCGACCATTTTAAACATTACATTAACCAAAAAAGTTTTTAGCCAGCAAAAAAACGAGCAAAAAGTCACTGGTTATTACGTATTCATGCATGCGTGAATCTTCGTATACTTATAGCCGGTGTGAAATTTCTTACGGATTCAATAGTTAATTTTCATACCGGTGCTTCAATGCGTTTATGAAGGCGAATCCGTATGTTGCAAAAAATGCTGTTGAGAAACAAAAAGGTTTTGCGTTCCTCACTATCCTACGACGATAAAATTTCTACCATTTCAATGCTAGAAAAACTGAGAGTCTATTTTAGAAAGAAGCTGAAAATTTTCTCTTCCAGAATATTTTAACCATGTTGTTACTTTAATTCATATGGCAAAACTTGCATAATTTGCGTTTTCGCTACAGTATTTTACTCCTTTTGTTGAACTTATTTGAAATGTTTTCATGTTTTCCATCCTTCTGTTTTAAAATAGCAAAATGCAAATTATATTTATATTACGCCAGGGATGAGCTGGCTAGCAACGCACAAATGCATCTTTTGCTCAAACGATGTTATAAAATTGCAAAGGACTTGGTTTTTACTTTATCTTGGGCACTTCATTTAAAGGCAGTTACACTAGCGTTTATCATTAATAATACATCCATGAAATCACATTCAAACACACTTTGTTCTTATAAAACTAGTCCTTGATATGGATCGTGGTTGCTCCTGACATTCATAAATTTCCTGTGTCACGTTCATGAAATAACGCTGTCCCCCTGACAATCAATCCTGAACCTTTCCGTGAAAGGGTTCGACAGCAAGAGAAAATGAGCCAGGGGATAAAAAACACAAAAGAAATATGGCGACCGAAAATAAGTGAAAAAGATTGTGCATGTGACATTCGTGCTTGATCTAAAACCATTTTTAACACGCTACCACCCACACATTATGAACTTCAGTTGCATGTGGAACGACCAATCTTTGTTGTTCCTCGTTTCCGTTTCATATGAATGCTAGTACATAGATGAAGCTATTTGGCAATATTCTAATTTGCCATATATTTTTATATCTTTGATTAAAATACTTCCAATATTTCACCGTAGTCCAACTCGAAAGTTTTGTCGTTTTTCGGATGTAAAAAATTCTAACTTTAAGTATAATACTTAGGTAATCATATATTATGTAAAAATGAGTGAAAACTAAGTCGATTGAAGCGCAAAACCTTATCAAGCCTGAGCTTCCTTGACAATAATCGTAATAATATATTAAAAAGACATACCAATAAGAATTATCGTTAAACCGAATCTACTAATAAATTGAGCTCACTAGTGTGAGATGTACTTGTGCTTACTTACCTCCACTAACGATTTGTAGGCGAGACGCGTCGTGGATAGCTGTGGAGGCTTGCTCACAGCAGAAGTGGCAAGGTGGGTCTGCGTCGGGGTAGTCCAGCTCGGAAACATGTGTCACTGCCACATTTCCACAACGGGCTGTACGGATCTCACTTTCCCAAACTAGAGGTTTCCAGCAGCATGATCATTCCATCAACAATATCACCAGATTTTCCACATGGGGAGAAAAGAGAAACATGACACGTAAAGTAATATGCTTAAAAAATCTATAAAAACAATGCTCCTCGCATCCCGTAATATGCTGGCGCTAATGGTATTGCCGAGTTGCCATTTGTTAAAGTGTCGCACCACACACACACACACGGAAGCAGTTACTGAACTCCGAAGGATGCATGCATGCAATACGGAGCTCGCAAACTTTAATTTAAAAAAACATGCAGTTAAAACACTTTCATTGTCATAATTTCATTTCATGATAGGGCAAGCAAAGGAAAATATAACATCAGACAGTCAACTTTAACATTTGAGCAGCTTTTGATTATACATACACAACAATCCGAACACGTTATGTCTTAATTATCACTGTTTGCAGAATTTGCATAGGGTAAACAGACGGGCAGCAATCCAGTTGGTAAAATAAAACGAATAAGTCGAGAAACTAGGAATGGGAGAAAGCCGTTGTTGTTGCACTTTCACAAACGATAAGACTCACAAAACAAGCATACATATCTTTCGTCCATTACAAACGTACATTGTTACATTACCATTTAAAATCAACTTTTCTAGCAAAGGCTTCTCCTTCCCATTATATCATTGTGATCAGCACAACCAAGACACGAACAACATCACAACAGGCATTACAGATACACATAACCGCTCACTACAACACATATTCTTGTTGAATGAATAGTTATTTTGGTTAGTTTCGTAAGAGGTGCTCATTACTCTTTCTCTCTACTTAATCATACAACGACCCACATTTACATTTGCACAGTTAAAAATCTTTCCTCTCAGTGGACCAAGTTGTGAAAGATGGTATGCAGTTTTGCACTAAATACCGTGAATGTTGCAAATAAAGTCAAGCTTTTTTGCTCAAAAAGGAGGCAACAGCCAAGCTAGGATTTCAACTTTGACGGAAGTTATGTTCTAGGATACGATGGAAAAGGGAAAGCGGGGTAAACTGCAGTTTATTGGAGGAGCCTAATAGCAAGAGAATGAGCGCACAATTAGTCTCACACAAGCGTAACGTCGTTCACAATTCCGAAATAATGAGTCACTTGTATTGCCCGTTGACTAGAGTTTGAGCGAAGGGAACGCTATCAATTTATCATTGAGACAGATAGAAAGAGAGAAAGCTGTGGAGAAAGTGTTTGCCGTGGAAGAACACAACCAGCCGACCGACTTAGGTTTACTAACAATTTTCCATTGTGAAAGAGACACTTTTTCCAATGTACACACTTTCCATCCGTCTAGTTTTACTCGTTTTCTCTTTCCTGCTGAAATGGTAAATTTGCAATAAGCCAACAAGCAAAGTATTAACTATGATGTTGTGCATCCATATCTATCCATCTATCTATTATGCATGTTTGCCATCACACCATCATACAAACAAATACACACTCCTTGGTTTTGTCCTTCCTTTACAACGGGGAAAGTGAAGCTGATACATATAAAATGGTGGTTCGGGTATGCTAGTGATGGATTCACCTCATAGACAATAATAATGTATTAGTTGTGTAGTCGTCCTATCGTTCAATTCATCTTGCCAACATGTTTATGCCGTTAAAGCAGTTATAGCTACATAATTTGCATGAAATTTTATTACTATGCCTGCGTGTTATTTTATTTACATAATAAATATACGGCAAGCCTTTTCCAAACTAATGAAAGGAATGGTGAGTATAAAACATAGTTACTAAACCGGTCAATCAGAGTACCGTTGCGTAAGCAACACACAACGACACAACCCTAATCTAAAAAAGTAACATTTAACCCATGACCACAAAATTGAAAATCTTTCAATGCTTTATTAGCTTTTAAACTAAAAAATACCATTTAGTAAGGATGAGATTTCCTCCACCTATTATTTCAGAGCTAAGGATTGGAATTTTATCCATAACTTTTTTCATATAAGGATATATGTTTATATATGATAAGGAAGTTGCATACTTCCCCCTCGACCTCGACTCTAAAAAGTTGACCCAGGAAGCTGAAAATCAGTGAGCATCCTCTAATTATCCATGGCGTCTCTGTGTCAATTTTAAAGCAAGTTGGATAGATGGTACTAAATTTGTTGTCTAGACAGACAGACGGAAGCAACAAAGCCATAAACCAACTTATGGTCCCTAATCAGATACGAAGCAAGCAAGGTATTATAGAAAAAAGCAATAGCAATAATGACAACAATAAACCGCGGTAGGTTTTCTAGAGTGGGAATACTACGCACGATTATTTACTGCTTATAAAGCTTGAGAATATTATCTTGCGCCTCTAAACACAACACATTTTTACAAGACTATTCGCCACATTATTATTAACTTCAAACCAATTTGTGTCATGTTGTATGAGGGTTCTCATGATGTGTAGTATTTAGTGGATGTGGTCTTAATGTAATACAGGAGTTCAAATTTGTTCTGAAACATTTTTTGTAAATTTTGCTACAGTTGTTCAAAATATGAATTGTCTAAAGAAATTTCAAGAGGGAAAGCATGCGGAGATTGGTGAAAAACAATTCAATGATTAGAATGATTTGTATATGAAGGAAATCAATGAGGTTACATCATCAAAGGAAATAATGAATTTATGACCTTAGGAATTAGACTTAATGATCGAGTAAAATTTACGGAAACACAGACAAACAGATATGCATTACAAAACCATAACAGTACATCTACGTACGCACGTGCATCTGTTTCGGTGCCATTAGTTTTTGTCAAAGTGACGTAACAGGCTAACCTGTGATCTATGGAAACTCCTTAGCTGTGTTGTAGTAAATTATCATGTTATTTCTGGTTTTATTCTTCAGTATAATGCATCTCAAACTAAAGTATTCCACCGTGCAATTTTGATTTTATCAGTATATCAATCTACTAGTGCAGTATTTGCTATAGCCACAGTTATGCAGTAATAATGATAATGCATGCAGCGTAGGAGCAATTGAGTCTGGAAGGACATATTCAATTGAATATTTATGAATATTTAGATAAAATATGAGGCAAATTTTGTTCCCCATCATGCTCACCTGTGCAAACAAAGTAATGAAAAGCCTTGCCTTTAATGCAAGTTGGAGCGGGTCGCTTTTTTTGAAATGTGCCGAATTGCACCTCTTATAACTACTAACCAAACTAAATAATTGACAATTGGAATGTAGAAGTAAACGTGCAGGTTTGTGTAGTCGCACGCTCCTACTACCAGCGCCGCTAGCATGTAATGCATTAAAGGAGCAAAAATAATCTTTACAATACTAAATATTTTCGTTAAATATTGAAGTTGGTTTATATTATGGCAATGATCATCACTTTCACTAGTGATATTTGCATACTATATGTACTAGACTGAGGCCATGTTGCCCTTTTCTACGATTTAGTTAGGGCGTTTGTAGTGCTGTAAAAGAAGTAATCTTGTCACACTCGGCTAGTTTGTGTCATGAATGTACTAAAAATTTCCCTGGGATTATTGGAATGTATATTTGATAGCTTCTGTTGAATGAAAATTACACCAAACTTCGTGGGTTTTTGTTTGTTTGTACTCCCCTCGTTTACGCATGAGAATGAATACACTTCCAGCGAATTACTAGGTAGTTAGTTGTCATCAAAATACTATAGTTGTTTCAATAATTGCATTTCAAATTGTAAAGCTTGGAATAGAGAACCACAAGTATTGTGGTTTTCCCTACCAATATCAAATTACTCCTATTGTATGAAAAGAACCAGGCGTAAACGAGCCATCGCAGTATACAATTGCAATGTATGCAAGCGAAAATTAATCCAAATTACTTCTGAACTAAACACAACATTTTTTTTCGCGAAAATTCAAGCTTTGGCTTTGGATCCTTGTTCACCCTATCGTAAATTGCGCCGTGTTCTATTTATGCATCGAAAACAAGTCTTGAACATCGCGTCACAAAAATCTCAATGCTTATCGTGTCATGTAATTTATTACTCAATGAAATACAAGTACTTGCATGATTTTGTTTGTCAATCAGCACTGCTTTAATTATGCAACGCTTTTCTCTACTTTTAGTTAGTGCAGATAAAACACATCTGTTTTCATTACACTACATTTAACTCCCACTTAATTCGCCCTCTTATTTACGTACATACAAGCTTGACGACTTATAGTCAGTCAACAAACTCACCTTGACTCTTGCAGAGGCTTTTACTTTTCAATGTGAAACTGAGGCACGCTTCACTCACAAACTTGCTTTCTTTGCTGACAGATTTGTAAATAAATAAATACAACTTTCGAAGCGAAGCAGTTTAGTGAATTCTCCCTCGTCCTCCCAATTCACCGTTTAGCACACGCTCACAAATTCCAGAAAGGGCAATTAGCAGGAGCTGACACGCAGGCAAGTAAATTGGTGCGACTGAAAAGCCTTGTCACACACGCTGAAGTACAAAAAATGTTGCTTGCTTTTTCCCTGGGGAAAGTGAGACTGTCGTTAAAAGGTATGTATATATGATTAATAATAATCTAAAATGGTAAAAGCAGCCATGTCAATAACACTGACTTCCAAATTACTTAACTTTGGATGAAAATCAAGAGTTATTGGCTCACTTGACTCACAAAATGTGTCTGAGAAACACACGAAGTCTGACCTGTTTCCTTGATCGAACTTTCTTGTAGCAAGCCCCACTAGAAAAAAGAACTTTCTCCCTCACTCTCCACTTAAATACCATGTGAACAAAGCTTGTTGCTGCTGCATGATAAAGTATTAAAAACGGTCGGAAGTGAAAGATGGAAGAGAACGCAGGAGCGCGTGAGAAAGAGAAAGAGGAGGAGGGGTAGAGTTTGCGACATTGGCAAGGCAAAAAGTAATAGAGATGATGATATGGATGCAGAGACTTGCTGAACGACTCACAACCTCGGATTATTACAAACTGATTCTTCCCATCGCTTTCTTTTTTCAAATCCGATAATGTGCAAAACGGCAAAACTATGTAGATGTGAATGTGATTTTGCTGTAGGAAATTGAAAAACCGTCGTCTTTCTCGTAATCAGCAAGTCTACTTTAACACACCTGAAAATACTAAGCACACCAGGAAAAGAATGGAATCGATCCAAAGGAATAGAGCGTATTACACAATGTGCATTTGTCTGCAAAATATTTAAAAGAACTTTTTGTGAGTAACTAGCTCATTCAATATTTTATTATTACTATGTACTTCAGTGCTACTTCACTGACATTATATCGTGGCAGTTCCGTAGTACAAAAGCTCATGTTGTTGACAATGACATGTTCGTAAAATAGGCAGTTGCCAGTTGCTCTATTAGGAATAGCATCATCCCCTATCCAGTAAGGCTTTCAATCTCTTTTTTAAAAGGGTATTAGACGAAAACTGGTTAAATGATTGAGTGCGATATTCGGTTAATGCATGAACGCATACGGGAACGTGTATGCATTGTCAGTATACCGTCTACTTAAAGGATGGGTAATGGGAGAAATGGTAGAAGTTGGTAGTTGGATAGAGTTAAAGGAATTAAATATTAAATGTTGTACTGCTTACGTTGTTTACGTTTCTATTTTGAGGGTGATATAAGAAGTATATATTTACTAAATGATGGCTTCGTTTTGGTTGTTGAAGTTGAAGCTGTGTGAGAACGAGTACTATCAGCACCTATTCAATTTATCAGTGGGTAATGCGGCAAGAAGCCCTACCGCTTGCTTTGTACGCATTTATGCAATATTTATGTTGACGTGGTGTGAAACGGCAGACCTATATAATCTGGGTAAAAACTGATTCATAAGTTAGTTTCACGAGCCAGTTGATTTGAATCCAGTTAATAGCTTTCCGTAACTCTTTCAACTACAATGCAATGGATGCAATGCGAAAATTTAAAAATAGAAAATAAGTAAATTATATTAGTAGTTATCTTTGATTTAGTTGGTTACTTTTTTTTATAACACTCAGCATAATTATAACACTCTAGGTGACCAATTAGAATCTTATGCATGTAGGGAATGTGTTGCACTAAAGAAAGTAAACTAATGTTATAATGTATCATTATTACTATTTACTGTAACGTACACTGTAATTTATTTCGGAAAATACTTGCTATGAAGTTGGAGTAACACTTTAATAGAAGGTATCACTAAAATCCTCTAGGTTGGTGTTGGTGTATGCAATAGCGTTTTAATATAATTTTTTAATGAATATGTCGAGTACAACCCAGCTTACATTGCGCTTGCAATGCGGTCATTCTGAATACAAAAGTATTGATATTTTCTTATAGGTAGACCTGAAGCACCTTTTTTAATTCACCGATAGTATATCCCATGTTTTTGTACACATGCATTAACTCACATTCGTTGTCACTTTCCAGTATTAGCCTCTTAGGACTGATACAATATATGCAAGTGACCTTGTGTGCCCAGTATGCACAAAGCCTATTTTTTCTAAGTTTAATCTTCAGTACACTTTTATTTATGAGGATTGTTCACTTTAACCACAAAGGGAACGAAACTTATGGCACACAAAGTTTTACGCAATAAAATATTACTGAAATAAATAGTAGTAGCAAAGACCAGTCTAAAGTATTAAGGAAAAGGGAGAATAGAGAAAATCGAAAATACCCAACATTTTATTAAAAAACTATTAATGGTGCATAGTTTTAGCTAAAACAAATTCATTCACCGTGTAAATACTATTGTTAAATTAGGAGTATAACCCAAAAATGTAATGAATGTAATGTAAGTCTGGTTCTTATAGAACCATAGTGTAGGAAGGAATGGAGCAAATCCTTTGTTTCCTACTTTTGTGTAATGCGATGTTGTGGCTCTTTTGCTAGTAAAAAAAGTGAAACACTAGGAAAACAAGTTTGTTGGTCTGTAACACTTTATCGTCTACTCTAGATTGGTATGGATCTGATTTAATTTTAATTAGTTTACAAGAACGCCCATAAATTGACTCTATTGATTCAATTACTGCTAATCGTAATTACGAGACTAAACAAGGGCTTCCTAACAGGAGAGAAAACTCTGAGGCCAAAAAATAACTCACCATCAGACAGAGTAACACCTGCAGGCACTTCTTCGACTAAACAACAACAACAAATAGAGCATGTATTACCACAGGAAAAAATTTACTTTGCTAATTACACTTTCCGGTTAATTAGATTTCGATTGGAAACTTTCCCTTTCTCACATGAACAAGAAGAAGAATTGATCTCATTACTGTATCACCCGGAGGGGGTCACTGCGTCCCTCCATTTATCATCTTCTTCTTCAAGGAGCAATTTCATTTGAAAAAATGATGCAAAGCCTCTCTATACATTCTGCACATAACGTAAACATGCTACATTTAGCGAGTCTTGCCCGTACAAGCATCATTGTATTACAATGCCTGAGTGAACAGGCTTCCTCTTATTTCCCCAATGGGAAAAAGTAACAGTCTTTTTCCCCTGAAAAAATACGAAAGAAAGAGAAAAGTTGTTGCAGTGGTGGTGGCTGGTTGGAAGTAGTGGTAGTTGTGGCGATGATGTTGGTGGTAGCACGGTGCAGAGTGAGGATATGGAAGAACATAATGAACCTTTCACCTTTCCGTTTCCTCTGCATTCCCCAACAACTCATATAAATGTAGTCAGTCAGCGTTAACTTTCTCAACTCAAGCATTCATCAGGGAACTACCTATAAGGAAATTAATGTTGGTGAAAGTTATAATGTGGGTGCTCCATCGTTTTTATGAATGTAAAAGTAATACTGCGTATTAGCCTGAACGCCTAAGTAGCATTATTGTGGCTCACGGGTGATTATGCTGCTATACCTACCTTCATCAAGCCCTCACCAAATATGCACCTACTGCGTATAGATTTACTAGAAATCTGAAATGAGAGATGAATGAGAAACGTAGAGGCATGTTTGTGCATTACTTACATTATAATAATTGCAGATGATGGGAAACCAAATATTCTCTTACGCCAACCAACCAAGGACAATGAATGGACATGCTGACACACTCACTCAATCCCAACCAGCTTTGTTCCGCGATATATGAGTAAGATGATAATGGGTTTGATGATGATAACGCCACCATAATAGTGTAGTGCTAATAATGTTCGTAGGATTCATGTAGAATTATCTTGTTACCATAATTTATCTTTCATAGTCGGCCCTTCATCAAATTATTTTAATACTTGATAACAACCTTAATTAGAAGAGACGGAGGAACTAATAAATTCAACATCATTGACCAAATAAACTCCTATTCTTCGAAAGAAAGAGAAAGTTCATTAGTATCTTCCTTCCTTCGTCTTGTTATCAATTTTGATAAATTGCTTACGTTTCACAAGATACGTATAAGAAAAAGCTCATTGTGTGCGTAACCAACTCAACAAATGATTTTTCTCTCCATATAATCAGTCTCACAGAATGTACCGTACTACCCCCATACTATACCTGATATAAGTGATATAGATATTGATAGAGTAAAGCTATAAATGTAACTAAATGATCACACATGGATAAGGTTTAAGCATGAGGCATACGAAGATAAGACGACGACGATCACAATCTATATTAAAGACACACATAACTATAAGTACAAAGACAAGAACTACATAAAACTAGAAAATGGTGGCTCCATTGTACTTACTTGTGTTAGTATTTTTTAGCGCTGGATTAGATGCTAAGTTTAATTCCAATGAAGCAGATATTGTTAAAGTGCGGGAGGGAGGACGAAGAGGAGCAAGATTTTTTTTACTACAATCATCATCGTACATACCTTCTACTGACGGCGGAGTGATCGCCGAAGTGTCACCCTTTTCCCTCCTGGTTGCTCGCAATACACCATCCAAACAGTTGGTCACAGGCTCTTTGCAGTTTCCACACAATCGCCCTAATTATGTTTAACAAGCAACTTTTTAGCGAATAATTTAGAGAGAAAAATGAAACAATCAAACAAGGGAATAATAAATATTCAAGTATGAAAATCAAAGTTTGGAGTTTAGTGCTTAGCAGTATCAAATGAATAAGATATAATAGCTTGCATATATAACTGCTAAACGGTTTAACTGGTGTTAACTTGATTCTTAATGGATATAGAAATATGCTTGCAGAACAGCGAAAGAAGGAACACTGTTAGGTATTTTATAATGTATTTTTAACTTGTGTATTCACTTCTTTAGAAATAGGTTATTTAATCTTGTTATAACAAAGAGATTCTGATAGTTGTGACGTCGTCGTTTTCTAATCATATAGTAATGAAAATTAATGGAGGAACGAGTACTTTTCTTCAAATTTCCAAATTGAACTATTCTCGATTCCTCGGTGTGCAAATAAAATTTAACGAATAATGATTATTAAGTAAAGCTTTGGTTGGAAAAGTATACTAAGAAAATCGGTTTGGTAGAGACAAAGTGACACGTAAGGTTACACAGTATTGCTACTAGCAAAAGCGCACATTTATTTATGACGTAGTTTCACATTTCAAGTGATAACGTTAGAGTCAAGTAGAAGAAAAGGATTGTGAGAATTCTCAAAAGTACTTGTCCTCATAATTTAAATCATATCCATCAAAATGTTCAAAAGACTATTATTTGCTTATGAGACATGTTTGAAATTTCCCACAAATATTTTAGTAATAAATTATAAGATATTGAAATATCCAGAATCTATACTATGCGTAAGTGTAAGTGCCATTTAAAAAAGCTTCAGCAAAAAATGTTTAAACGTTTGAAATATTTTATCGTTAAAGTTTTAAGCCTCAGTAAGCGTGAAATTTAAAAGATGCTAAAAAGCGCAAAACAAAAAATAGGCGTCGGGTATGCAAAAGTATATCTGAAACAGTTTCCGGTGTTTAATACCCCTTTTTATATACTCTCTAAGAAATTAATGCCTCTAACTTTGGCACCATATGCTCATTATTTAAGCTTTTTTTAAACCATTGTAAATTTTTAAGTGGTACTTTGAATACTATGTACAGAGAATATGTACCACCATATACTACAAGCAATCATTCACGGCGTAAATTCTAATGCACGAAGACAAATATTCAACGGCAATGGCAAAAAAGAGAAGAAAAAAGTTTCTAAAAACGTATATTGACACTTCAACTATGAAACGAAACATTTTTGTACAGTTCCATGAATAAATGTTATTTTGCACTAATGGAAGATTGTTACAGTCATTATAATTTTTATGGTGCTTTCTTGCTGTTTTTCACAACAGTAATTTTCATGTTACTGTAGTCAACCAATATTTTCCCCTAAGTGTCGCAGATAATAATTTATTTAACGTCAGTATCAGATGGCAAAACATTCAGCAGCAGCATCATAAAATGTTATTATTGCTCTACGCAGGAGCGTTTCAAGTTGCATAAATACTAGCGCAATAATAAGACACACACACAAACTTACAAACAAACTTGTCGTATAACATGTTAAAAGTAGAAACAGGAAGAAGAAAGAAGAAGCTTATGAAAATGATGCCGTTTGGAGAAGTATGGCGCATATTACTTATAACAAATGGTGACATTCCAAGATGTAGGAGCTATAATATGTACAGCACCTCCAAGACCGTTCACACATGTGAAAGCATATTTTATTTCTAAAAATCTTTAGTACTTGGTTGACTATAAATTTGTCCAGTTTTCCATAAGCATTCTGCTGAGAACACACCTAATGTATTTTTCACAAGGAAGAAGTTTGCGAAAACCCAACAGTTCGATGCGCTCAAAGTCAATTGATGGACCACCCGAAAAAGAAGGAAGCAGTGGAGAAAAATTGTTTTACAGGATCGCAACAAAATGACGCTCCTAATAATACCGCTTGAAAAGCACATTTCATTAGTAGCAATATCATTCATCATAGCCATGGCTTTTTAGCATGTTTACAATATTCAATACTATTTGTACGAGATCAAGTCAACTGTAGAGATGTATTTCTAATGTTTTATCATTTGCAAACTAGTATCATGTTTCTAAAATGTGTCTACAAATTCAAAGGTGTGTTCTGTCTACTGGAATGTGGCAGTTATGGGCGATTCATTGTAACATAAAAACTTATGCAAAGCTGCATTCCTATGCTCAATGATATTTGTTTATACAAATGCTTAGAGAATGCAATTTATGAAGCAGAGTAGTAAAAGTATTGCATATTATGTATTTCCTTTTTGTTTGTTCAGCATTCCTTTTGTCACATAATTTAACAGTGTTGGTAACGGTATAGCATAAAATAGTATATCGATATAGAGTGTATAGTATATTGTGATATGAAGAAAGTGAAGAAAGACACATACGTACATACTAAGGGTATGTGAACGAACACACGTAAAAAAGTTCTAAAACGTTATAATAAGAATACATGGAAATGAGTAACAATTGAATTCTCATCCCCTCAATCACAAACAAACAAGTTTCATTCCAATTTCACCTTCAAAAACTAAGTCATTCTCCAGGCAAAGATCTTGAAAGAGGATCACATAAATTTATATGAATCAACTTCTTACTAGTTGACATGACAACATTGTATACTTTTCAAAAATAACAACATACACAAGAAGAAGAGTGGAAAAATTGCCGTACGTTTAAGAGTTGAAAGAGCGAAGTGTGAAGAAAGTAAACTATGAGTATACGTTTTAAATAATATGTACATAAATGGGTAACGCTAAAACTATTCTAACATTAGTACTAAAAGTTTTCATCATAACAATAAAACATGAATACATGTGAAGTGAATTTATGAAGAATACTAATAGTAGTAGAAATAACTGTACTTATTACATCAATCCACACATAAAATATGGCTTCGACCACGGATACAAAACACAGAATATTTAAGACATTGTAGTAACATTTACTTTAGTATAATGAACAGTGATTTAAAATCTAATAGTGGTGTAAAAGAACGTATTCGATAGTTGAATTATGAAGGGTTGTCTAATGCAAATTATTATACAATATGTCATATTCACGGATGAAAAAAGTGATAGTGAGAAGAAGGAAATGAAGGATACTCTTTGATAGGTTTTCGTTTCATGGAAATCCTTTCAAAACACTGCAAATGTCATTTGTAGTATCCGATAACAAATGATCTATTATGTTCCTCAAACCTATCACCACTCACCACCAACATGGCACTTTTCCAATATTCACACCAAATAAATCATCAAAAGTAAAAATCACAGCACATGTAGGATTGTATAAAGATGTTATGCATTGCAACATCAAGATCAATCAGACTTTGTATCTACTCTGAATTGTAAAATAGGAAGTCAAATCAAAGATGACCTTTTGTTTTTTTGACAATGTAAAGTGCAGTGCTGTGTCATGAAGGTGCACGTGAATACTGAAAGTGTGCAGTGTGTGCAGTACACGAGGGTAAATGTTGATTAAAGGAATGAAATATGATACAATACTAAAGTCGCTAACAAGTTATGTTCCATGAGTGAATATTTTGATAAACTAATGATCATAGATATCTTGAAAATTGCGAAAGAAGTATGAAAAAATATACGACACAAGTTTCTAATGGAAGAGGACGTACACATAGAGGAACGAGAAAGCGAAGTGAAAGAAGTTGATAAAAAGAGCAACCGTGTTCATAAACTGTTCACAGAGAAAGGCAAATGGGTGGATTCAAGGCGGAGAAACTAATTCACATTCTTTCTAGTAAGGTACAGTACTATCTTAGCACAGAAATCACAGCCGATATTATTATCATTATCATGTATATATTTCTAGAATATAGAATAGGATATAAGCTAACACTAGAAGTTGCCTTTCTTCCAAATGTCGAAAAAGGGTTCATCGGTCAGTTAGAAATTGGAAAAAAACAAAAGAACAAAACTTGTACTACGTCGTAGTCGTCAGTTGCGTAGCATCTAAACACGGGCAAACTAATCTACAAAATGAAAATGCTATTCCTCATTTCTAGCATAGTCGTTTAGTAGGTGGAAATCTGAAACCTAGCAAACTTAACAGGTGTTCTCTCTACTCGTCGACATATTATAGGGATTCAATTTCTCATCAACAATTCTTTGAACATGTTATTAAAATATTAGGATTACGGGGTTTTTAGCGCCTAAAACTTTCATAATCTGATTTTCTTTCTTTTCATCAACTAGTAATTTTTCCCATCTGAAATTGAAGACTAGAACTGCCTGTTATTATGTTTTGATAAGACGCGTGTGGGCCATAACAATACTTGTATCTATCTATGTATGGATGTATGTAGGTATGTAGATATGAAACGAACTCACTTGTGGTGTGAAGAACACCTTGAGTGGCAGTAAGGAAAGTATGGGAATCGAAAGTGTCCGGTGCCGAGTTGGTTTGCTTTTTCGCAAAGAAGCGTCGCCTTTTCTCTGCACTTCTTATTGCAACAATGTGTTTGCTGTCTATGGTCGGTAATGTGGAGGACTTTCCTCGTCCTTCTGCCGCAGCAGCTGCAGCGGCAGCAGAAGTAACGCTGGCTGCCAACGACTCTTTTGCGGATGTTACTCTACCACTGCTGGTGCTGGTATTAGGTGTTATAGTATCCCCTAAAGGGATATTTGCATACTGAAGAGCAACTTGTGGGATTGGAAGGGAAAATGCTAACGAGTGCTTTTTCAGTTGGTGGTGCTGGTGATGATGTTGATGATAATGGTGTTGTGGTGATGATGATGAAGATGAAGTTGCTGCTACTGCTGCTGCTGATGATGATGTTGCAATGGGACCAGGACTCTCCTCTGGCCCACCATGCTCGGATACACGGGTAACTGATCCAGTGGAGGGTGCCGC